>APFE031699034.1:90621-204151 GCA_000404065.3 Pinus taeda | reverse complement strand
CGCTCCCAGCACGTTCATGCGTCTGATGAATGAAGTGCTGAAGGAATTTAATGGTAAGTTTGTAATAGTTTACTTGGATGATATTCTGATTTTTAGTAAGACTAAGGAGGAACATTTCAGACATTTGCAGAGTGTATTGAGGAAATTACAGCAGAACAAGCTGTTAATTAACTTGAATAAGTGTACCTTTTTTCAGCGAGAACTAGTGTATCTGGGTTTTGTCATTGCGGAAAATGAATTAAAAATGGACCCAGAAAAGGTGACAGCTATAGTTAGCTGGCCTTCTCCGAAAAGTTTATTTGAAGTTCGAAGTTTCCATGGACTGGCCAGTTTTTACAGGAAGTTCATCAGAAATTTCAGCGAGATTTGCGCACCAATGTTGGATACGATCAAGAAGATAAATCAGCCATTTCATTGGACTAAAGCAGCAGAACACAGTTTTCAGATCTTGAAAAAGAAGATTACCGAAAGACCAGTGTTAAGACTGCCTGATTTCAACAAACTTTTTCAAGTTTGTTGCGACACCAGTGGTACAGCCATTGGGGCAGTCCTTAGCCAGGAGGACAGACCGGTTGCTTATTTCAGCGAAAAGCTAAATGAGAGCAGACAGAAATACTCAACCTACGACAAGGAGTTCTATGCCATTATGCAAGCTTTGAAACATTGGCGACATTATCTATTAGGTAACGAATTTGTTTTATTTTCTGATAATTCTGCGTTACAGTACATTATGCAGCAGCATAAATTGAACCATAAACATGTAGCTTGGGTTGAGTACTTGCAAAGTTTCACATTTGTACTAAAACACATTAGTGGGCAATCAAATAAGGTAGCAGATGCACTTAGTAGGAGAACATTGCTTCTACAGGAAAGCACGATGCAGATTTTGGGATTTGAACATTTGAAAGAGTTGTATCCGACCGACACCGAGTTTATGGAGGCCTACGAGGCTTGCCAAAACCCGTTGTTACGAAATGACAGAAAGTGGCTTGACTATAATCTACAAGAAGGATTACTGTTTAAAGGAGGACAGTTGTGTATTCCCAACTGTTCTATGCGGGAAAATATTATACAGGAAAAACACAGCAGAGGCCTGGCAGGACATTTCGGTATTGACAAAACTATTGCTCAGGTATAACACTTTTATTACTGGCCTAAGTTGCAGCGGGATGTGCAGAGATATGTGACTAGGTGTAAAATTTGTCAATTGGGAAAAGGTCACAGTCAGAATACTGGACTTTATATGCCATTGCCCATTCCTAGTCGACCATGGGATTCAGTTAGTATGGATTTTGTACTGGGTTTGCCGAAGACACAACGAGGCTTTGATTCAGTAATGGTTGTAGTAGACCGATTTTCGAAGATGGCACACTTTGTACCATGCAGGAAAACCAACGACCCTACTTACATAGCACATCTTTTCTTTACAGAGATTGTGCGGTTGCATGGACTTCCACAATCCATTATCTCTGACAGAGATGTAAAGTTCACTGGTCATTTTTGGAGAACTCTGTGGAAAAAGTTGAATACCCGTTACAGTTCAGCTCTGCTTATCATCCGCAGACAGATGGATAGACGGAGGTAGTAAATCGAAGTCTGGGAAATTTGCTTAGAAGTCTAACAGGTGAAAATTCCCGGACTTGCGACCGTGTACTTGCGCAGGCAGAATTCGCATACAACGATTCCCCTAACCGCAGCATAGGATACTGTCCGTTCCAGATTATGTATGGCATGCATCCGCGAGGAGTGCATGAGTTACGAGATTTAGGGAAACTTGAAAAACGGAGCGCTGATGGGGAAGATTTCGCCCAAGCTATGAGCAAAATACATGAACAGGTCAAATTGAAATTACAGGACAGCAGTCAGAGGTATAAGCAGCGAGCTGATACAAAGCATCGGGAAGTTCAGTTCAATATAGGGGATGAAGTCCTTGCATACCTATGTAAGGAACGGTTTCCAAAACGAGAGTACAGCAAGCTAAAATTCAAGAAAATCGGGCCCTACAAGATCATTCGCAAATTTTCTGCGAATGCCTATGAATTACAGTTGCCACAAGGGATTGGTATTTCCCCCATTTTTAACTTGGCAGATCTGTTTCCTTATGTCACAAGTGCAGTAGATAATGCAGTAGCAGAGGCGCTGCAGGACACCAAATGTGAAGGAGATTCGTGGACGAGACAGATGCCGGTGGCACCACCCGTTGAGATCAAAGGAATTTTGGACACACAGGTAGCTAAGCGCACACGCAGGAAGGAGTATTTGCGGTATTTGGTAAAATGGAAGAACCGTCCAGTAGAGGACAGTTAGTGGCTTAACGCGACGCAAATACAGAAAGCAGGCTATTCTGTCGACGACCTCATGGAACAGAGCCATGACTTTTGCCACCCCGGGAGCCTGATGCAGGAGCATCCAGCTCTGAGGAGACAGAAGGTGGTTGATAGTCTTAGGGAGAGACAAGAACACATAGTCGTTTATGTTTAACTGGACAGGTGTCAGGCTTGTCAGTTACGTTATTTTATTTACTTGTTTTATTTTACTTATTTGTCAGAAGGTTGATAGGATTAGGTCAATTAAAGTTGTGCACTGTTATTTTTTTTAATAGGAATTAGTAACAGAAAAATAAGTGATAGTTAATTAGCTTCTTTAAAAACATTACATTAGTTAAGGACAGTTATGAACTGATAAACAGTTACCCCATCTGTTGGGACAGTTCTACCAAGAATAGTTATGCTTCAGGAGGTTAAAAGCAAAAAGATAATCATTGTAAACGATTCCTCAAACAGAAAAAGAAAGTGACAGTCATTTCAGAATAAATCATTATTTTTTTTATACTCTGTATTGAAATCACCACTGTGTAAACTAAATTTCATGCATCGATTTACAACTACTGTGTAGACTAAATTTCAGGCATAAATATACAAAAGCTGTGTAATGATTGCGTTGAAACAGTAAGACGGGAGGCATTCACAAAAAGAGCAGGCGTTGTCTAACACATTAAGTCCGAGGACGAGAATACGTGAATGACGAGATAGCTAACATTCACAAAGGAGAGCAAGCGTTGCCGACTATATCACGGCCAGTTCAAGAAGAACGAGATTTCAAGAATGTAAACAAACGTTCAGGTAACCAATGAAAACCCAACTATTTATGATTAACATAACTGTCGGAAGGAAATCAAATAACCTGTAGCATTTCAATCATTATTATAAATAAAGCAAAGATACAGTCTAGGCACTCACGGCCTTCGAAACCAAGATCCCATTCGAAACAGAGTCCCGAAACCAAGTTTTCGAGCAAGAGGACAACACAACCAGACAACATCAAAGAAATCGTTCAGGGTAAGGGATTACCCAACGGAACCCTTACGAAAGAGGGTTTATATTAAATAAATAACAAGATTACAGGCGAGGGGTCGAACGAGCCGAACACCCAATTGAAAAATCAAGCAAAAACCTACTTGCAGGCCGAGGGTTCGAACTTATCAAAAACCCATTTCCAGAAACAGAGTACGAGAGCGGAACCATAATATTTACATGCAAAAGATTCACAGCGAAGGACCAACGTACAGAACCCAAGAGGGTTACACAGAACTAAAGTGAAACCCAACTATCCAACCGCTCAGGCGACAGTCCAACATTAACAACCGGTCTCAGAACCCTAAAGAACAAAGTCTAGCTAAATGGAAGGGCCCTACCCGGAAGGAGCGCTGGAGGATGCAAGGGATTGGTAGAAGCGTGGAATGCATCGAGCTCCAGAGGCCGGCGGCATCAGACCACCTGCAACAAAAATGAGAGCCTGTTAGGATATTTACAGGCATAAACCAGTATTACGAAAACAACCAACAAGAGGGGGTAAAAAGCACAAAGCTTACCTGTAGCTGAGAGGACAGAAATCGAAAGACAAACGAACTCCATAACCTGAAGACCCGGAACGAATGCGTTAGGGTCGGATAAATAAGGGATAAGGAAGTATAACCAGAGCGAGAAATTACCTTTGCAGCAAGTCGAGGAGTGCGAGCCTGGAGGAAACCTGTCATGGTGCAAGTTCAGTCAATTAATCGAACAGAGGCGACATTTAAACAGTGAAAATCGAAATAACAAACCTATAACAAAAATAAAAACTCTGTACCGAGAAGAGTCGCCTCCATAAACCCTTGAAACACTATCTCGAGGGCGTTAAAGGGCCGAGAACACCCATAATACCAGCACAGGGACCAGGATAGCGGAGGTAACAGAGCTCCCGCAGAGCAGAACAGAACTCACAGTGGAAAAAGGTGCAAATGACCAAAAGAGCGGGACAATAGCTGACAAAAGGTCGAGGTCGTATAGGAGAGCACCGACAGGTGTGAAGGAGTTAACCGACGGGTCCGGGAATAACCCTAAAACCTTTACTGAGAAAACGTACAGCGAAATTAAGTCAATCATAAATTCACCAAGGACACAAGTCCTATCAACTCATCAGATATTTTGAATCGGCGGGAGGCCATCACATATGATCTACACAATACTTCAAACTCAAAAATAAATTTCTTGGGATCCTTAGTTCTCAATCCATGAAAATTCGAAAGAATAGAAGGTGAGATATATTTCATAGTGGTTGTGGTATCTTCATCGAAAATAGGGAATTCATAAGGGTCTTGTTCTCTATCATATCCCCTTTCACCTCTACCACCTTGCACACCTCCTCTAGTTCCTCCTTTGCATCTTCCTCCACCAATCCTAATTTCACCATCTACGTTGTCTACTTCTCCTTCCCCCTCTCATGCCATCATAGATTATTCAGTGTTAATGTAAGGTTCAACAATAGGGTTGTCTACTTCTTCCTTCAGTTCTTCTATTGATGGTATATCAGAAAAAAAATTCTTCCTCTTCCTCAGTAGGCACTTCTAACTCTTGTCCTAGGAGTTGTTCACTCGTTGAAGAGAGGAATACAACTCCTTCCATAGGGGATGTAGGTTCTTCAACTACAACATATGGATGAAGTTGGTGAATCCCTATGTTGAATTTATGACCTATGTACCTCAAGAAGTCTATTTCTACTTGCTATGAATGGAATGCGAGTATCAGTGGATGGTGTGGAACTTCATGTCTTGGTGATGTTGGTGTTGAACTACTTCCTCTACCTCTAATTTATCTACCCCTGGAATCTCATTCTCTATACATGCATCCTAAGTGATTTCAATTTGATTTAAATTGTGCATCTAAAGAAGGAATGCATCTAATTTGACATGTAAACCAAAAATAAAGTCCTATATACATTTCCCCGATAATGGCACCAACATGTCGGGTAATTTAATTAATAGTTATATTACTTCATTAATTTTCAAACCAAGGTTTGTGTACTTGCAAAGTGCATGTGCACAATATATGTTGGGAGTTTTATTTTTTATTGTAAAATGACAAAAAAATCTTGAATATATCAAAGGAAATTGTAGAGATGAACTAAATCAAGATCAACCCATCTCAACTTTATGCACATATTCCTTCTATAAACTTGAAAAGGTAAAGTATGCTACCAAAAACAATATTAAAGAACAAGAATTGAATCTATTATGCTTGCATCAAATCGAAATGACTAGTTTAATTACATTGGATTCAAAGGACTATTCTAGTTGCATCAAATTTAAAGGATTAATCTAATTGCGTTGAATTAAAAGGACTATTCTAGTTGCATAAAATTGAAAGGGGTTATTCTACTAGCTGAAATGAAATCTTAATCTATTGCAACCGCTTGAAATCCTATTCTATCTTGACAGAGTTGAAATTGATTCTAGAACCAAACTATCTAGAATCCTATTGCATGAATTAAAGAGAAAAAATGAAACTTCAACTTATGATAGATTATTAGTGTGTGCAATGGAGATCTGAATCAATTCAACCATTTGAACATGAGATTAAGTGGAAACTCCTAATGAACATAGTTGCAAAATGAAATATTTTTGGTTGTTTTCAAGTTTAATGAGCACTCAATCCCGTGGCATTGAAATCAGTTAGTACATGAAAAATTAAATTAATTGTGAACCAAATTGAAAGATAATTAAAATTAAAAGGAAATACAACATTTAACTATCTTACAACTCTCTAGGGGGCCCTCCCATTGAGTCTAAGTGCTAAGAATTCAAATCAATTCGACTAAGGATGCATTCACACTTCAAAAACAAAGTATTGATTAATAAAAGCAGAGAGTTTTGGGCACAATTTAAAACAAAGTATCCAACATAAATCCTCTATATCTCGACTTGCATAGCAAGGAAATATTTATACATTAGCGAGCTAATAACTTAAAGAAATAAATGTCTAGAAGCAAGTTTATGGATTGACAACACAATTTTTTTATTTTGTCTACGAAATAGATTTGGCATGATTTGCTCTGTCATAGAAAATCATGTAGATCTTATTCTACACATCAGACACATGAAACTCGCTCAATTTATATCATTTGTTCCGAGCTCACTTGATTCCAAAACCGATTCCTGAAACCTTTTCTTGTAAACGAAAAAATGTTGACCTAGATGTTTGACCGAACAGATTCTGAATCTAGTTGATCCTTTGAGTTAGCATAATAGGAGGATAAGCATGTCTTTGACATTTGGAATCCGCTCATGTCCTTTGTTCGCTTTAAGAGTCTCTTAATATTATTTAACCATGGATTGAGCTATGGAAAATTGATTCAGGTTCGTAAATGTTACAATTCGATAGCCAAAGAGATATTTTATTCAATTTCAAAAAGAAAGTCTAGATTATGGGAAATAATGATTTAATCCCTTTTGTCATAGCTAGAATGACATTGATATCCTTATGACCTGTAAACATATACCAAAACATATATGGTATGGATGGAAAAATGGGAAAAAGTGTCAAAATTGAGGACAATTCGAGGATCCAACAATCCCCACCTTGACCCTCGAGTTAATTTGTAATTAATTATGATGATGTCATTGTATTCCCTATGACATCATGGACATGTTTATATTGCAACAAAAATGAATAAGATGAATCCAATAATGATATATATGTTATATAACTGCATGATTAATAAATATACTAACACAACCTAATGGGAACATAAGAGCATTGATATGAGCTATGATACCACACGTGGTAAAAAAATGAGGGCATTGTGGGGAAATGTCATGCTAAACCATTGCCATGAAATTTGAATTTAAATCTAAGCCTTTTCCCCCTTTCCTAAGAACCAATTGATTGCGAATGATTAGGTAGTTTGAATATTCACCCTCATAATATGAAAGTTGGGGTGGAAACAACAATAGTGCTTCAAAATTTAATCAAAGGAATGGGATGATTATATTCCTTGGATTTTGAATTTGATCAACAAACTGCCTAGGATATTGGGGAAAATGTGGGACTCTACAACAACAGACTCCATTGATTATGGAAAAATATTAAAGGGACTAGAGACTTATTAAAAAAAAAGGCTCTAGGACATTAATTGACACATGAATTCATTCATTCACGCATAAAGAGAGTTTCCTATAGAAAGAAAAGACATATGGGTGTTAGAGTAGTAAAAACCACGAGTTTGGTGTTTCCAATCACAAGTGGAATGGTGGATGAAGCACTTTGGATCATTAAATGCATTTTAGGTACCCAAATATGCCCAAAAAATGTTAATCATGGATTGGAATAATGTCGTTGTGTTTTTGACTCCCTAAAAATGATTTTTTCTTATCAAACACTTACTAATTAGACTCTGGATATGGAAAGTGGGCTATGATTTGATGTGTGTTGGTTGAGAAAGATAAGTAAGAGGTGGGGAAATCATCGAGGGATTGTAGAAAAATGAAGGTACTCCCTTATATGTTTTTCTAACTAACCTAAGAGGCATCTTATTTAGATCCTTGTTCTTTAAAAATGATAATAAAACCATAAATTATAGTTCATTGTGAGGGGGAAATCCTCTTTTATAATAAGTATAACGAATAAGACAATATTTGATGATCCCAAGACTAGGTATCCTTATTATATATATAGGAGACGAAGGATACAATTATAATAAAAATGGGACCATGAGGGGTTTTAACCTACATAACAATGTAACAATAGAAATGTAATAACTCAATATCTAGGACTTAATCATGGATTTTTGGATTAACATGAGTCATATAGAGGGCTTAACATGCCCCTTCCCTTCAAATAAGCGTTGTCCTCAACATTTGATTATTTATGGGTGTTTATGCATGAAAAACACATCTTCCCATATGCTTCTTCCATTGGTAGGTTATTCCATTTAATGAGGTACTCAGTAATTGCTCAATTTCTGAGTTCCTTAGGCCTTGTTTCCAAAATTGTTTTTGTTTCTAGTGTTATTTTCTCTTCTTAATTAATCTCTAGTAAAAGAGTTTGGACTGGGATCTTAGCGCCAATTACATTCTTTAAGCAAGAAATATGGAATACTGGATGCACATGTGAAGATGGAGGAAACTCCAATTTGTAAACCATACTTCCAATCATATGAAACATCTTATAGGGGCCATAATACCTTTGATCTAATTTATTTTCCTTCATTTGTTGCTTAAGGGACATTTTAATAACCCCAATTAAAATCCCATGTAATAAAGTTAATAAAAGAAAAATAAGACCAAGGTCATGGGACACAGATTCCAAGTTGAATGTTGAGAAAACACATAGTGATGGGGATCACTGATGATTTCCAAAGGAAAAGAGGCATTAATTGACATTTATTTATGAAAATAATGGAAAATAGGAGAAAATGATGGTGAAAGGTCACATAATTGCATGTGAGGAAAAACTGAAGGAAAAATAGAGGAAAATCATGAAAATAGAGGCCTCAATGATAAAAATTATTATGAGGATTAGTTCATAGCTTTGTCAGTTCAGTCTTTGGGACTCTCGTTATATTCTCTCTCTCTCTCTAATACTCTTGCACACTTAGAGAAATCTTGGAGCATTGTTGGAGCACTTTAGTTTTCATTGGATTTGGAAAAGAAGGCAAAGGAAAAGCAATATAGCGTGAGGGGACAATGGGATCAACATATACAAATGGATTTCTTTGCAAGTATCGAGTTGCTTGTATGATTTCATTTCTAGTTTTGGCATGCATGGTATATGCATGTGGTTATTTGGGTATGATTTGTCATTGGCATGAAGGATTTCCTAGATTGACAGTGGTTTTGCCTAGCCTTGCCATTTCATGGATAACCACGGTGTTGTGTGTTTCCCACTTGATTGTTTCTGATTGGTGTTCATGTTTCATATGGTTGTGTGTTGAATTACTAGTTCTTGAGCCTTGGTTGGACAAACGCTCTAGAAGCCCTGGAACAACTTGGGTTGAGTTACTAGTCCTGGAATCCTTGGTTGGACAAATGCTATGGATCCCTTGGTGGGTTGAGTTACTAGTCCTGGAGTCTTGGTTGGACAAATGATATAGAGCCCTACAACAGTTATGGGTTGAGTTACCAATCCTAGATTTGGGTTGGAACAAATTCTCTCGAGCCCTAGATAACTTGGGTAGAGACTGATCCTGTGATTGTTAATGATGTACAATCTTGAGGTGGAATCACTAGTAGAGGGTTGAGGTGGTTTGACCTTTATGGCCTTGATTTGTTTTTTCTTGGATTATTCCATGAGATCCCACATTCATGCTTGGAATATGGCATGGGGGTGATTGGTTGAAAGAGAGATATGGTTCAGCGCAATCTAAGGTCGAGTGGTATGTGGAAGTACCTCACTTGGTTTGATTTTTCATATGTTAATAAGAGCTCTTTTCCTATTTTATTTCATGAGTATTTACACTTGTTATTATGTGTATTTGATGGTTGTTCTATCGTTTTTATTACTCTGGTTATATGCTAGTTATAAACATGGTTTCATGATAGATTCTAGTTATGGATCTTAACATGTTTTGATTGGTAAATTAATGGTTATTGAATGCATGACCTAATATATGTTATTGCATCCATTGTGAGAGGTAATTAGACCTTTTTGTTGATTCTCATATAAATATCAAACCTCTATGATCATATATATGCATTTATGACATGTAGAATACATGTTCACAATGTGTTTGGCGAAATGTATGTCATGGTTAGGCCTAGATATGCCAATTTATTTACTAAGTTTTTCATTAATGGCTCTGTCCTTGTGTCATCCATCATTTTGGAAATTTCTATCAAGTTTTGGGTAGAGGTTTGGGTGCTAGCCCTGAAAATGTGGCTCAGATTTCAGGGTCGCATGCTGAGAATTAGGAAATCTAGACTATAGTCTTGGGAGGCAGGGTTATCAATGCAACTAGAGGGTCACAACCACTGGATTTCCTTTTTATGTGAGTGAAAAAGAGTCAAGATCACTAAAAATGCAAGTTAGCTGAGGGTTTGGGCACCTAGAGCGGTCGTTTGGTTCTTGGGGGTCCTATAGCTCCTGAGGAAGGTCAATGTTGGCTTGATGGGGCCTGACCCAGGTTCATAGTTAATTAGCCAAACAAATCCATGTACTACTAGCCCTTTCAGCAACATCCCGTGGAGCGCGGACTGAGGTCTCACTTGAAGCAGTATGGGGGGATGCTCGAACCAAGTTTCCACACCCTTGAGATGTTTGATGGGTCAACTTAGTCCAACTAGGAATAACTTCACGCAGGTCACTCCGCACACTTCCCTGACCTATGAGGCCTTCCTGCTCTATCTAGATCGCCTCCGCGCAACCCTTGATCAAGGGCTACGGTGATTTCGCGATGCTAAGGCAACGATTTGCGCTCTTTCCCTGAGTTCTACAACAGATCTTACTTATCTTCTTATAACTGTTAGTTAGATTTTCTTAAACCGATACTTAGTTTATCTTCACTTATTCAACACATTCATATAATGATGATGAGCCATGGTGGATGGCTTGAAACGTCGATACAAACAATCATGAATGAAAGAACTCCGGAAGAAAACAACACACAAAGCACTGATCACAGAAGCCTCAAAACAATAACATTCATATAAGTTCGTGCAACAAATAAACATTAACTTGCAATTTATATCCAATATACTTTAATGCATAAAACATGAAAAAAGGTGCATAGAATGATAAGAACTTTTCTTTATTACTTCTTAATCAATTACAGAATCAACTCACCCTGCGCACTCAGCTGCAGGGGTCTGCGCACTCAACTGCGGACTACTAGGCCTCTTCGCACTCAGCTGCAGAGCCTTCTCCTATCCTACGACCCAAGACACAACTTTACACTTCAACCAAGACTCAATGCTTCATCTTCTCTTAGATTCTTAGATCTAATAAGCTGTCTCTACACTTAGAGCCTCGTTCTATTTATATAATCCCATGGCCCGCGGACCATGGATAGAACTCTCCAGCTGACATTTCATTACAAAAGTAAGGGTAGACAACCCTGTGACTCAATTACAACTTCGCGCTCTGCGCCCACACTTCGCAGAGTCTTTACATTGGATGTTGTCAAAACTTGGGCTTTAAGCCCCAAAACTTGCCTTGGGGGATCCTGCGCCCAACAAGCCCCGAACACAAACATTGTGGCTCGCCCTGGAGTCACTTTGTTGGTGCAGAGATCTTCATTCGGAGACCTCCCAAATCTGCTCGGACCGCTGCGAGGTTGGCAGCGCACAGAGCCACTACCTAATCGACTTCAGGTGGCTAGTCAGATGGCTAGGCCACCTGTGTAAGGCTTCAATCGACTACCATTTAATTTTCCTAGGAAGAGTTCGCCATTCAGTTTCACCAACTGCACCGCACCACCATCGTGACTTCCTTAATAACATGTGGTCCCATCCAATGCATTTGGAGTTTCCCTGGGAATTTATCAAACTTGTTGTCGTATAAAAACACAAAATCATTCACCCTAAAAGTGTGCAGCTTGATATGTCAATTGTGCCATGCCTTTTCGCGCTACTTTTATACTTGCTGATGGAATCCTACCAAAAACTGTTCTTCTTTGAGTTCCTCCAGCTACGCGAGCCTCTCCTCTAGGGCTCCGCGGTTCGTCATACCTATGAGCGCCACTATGCGTAGACTAGGCATGATATATTCCATCGGCATTATGGCTTCCACTCCACACACCAGCCTAAAAGGTGTCCATCCCATTAGTTTCTTGCATGTGGTCCTATAAGCCCATAATACTGTGGGGACATGTAGGTCCCAATCATTTCTCTACGCATTGCATACTTTTGTCAGCGCGGTCTCCAATACTTTGTTAAATGCTTCCACGGTTCCGTTAGCCTGCGAGTGGTACGGTGTGCTTTTCTGATGATACACCTAGAATTCATTCATCAACGCACTGATCACTTCATTCAGGAAATGTGTATCGTGATCGCTCATCAAAATCTTCGGACACCCAAATCGTGTCAGTATATGTTCAAACAGAAACGTCACGCCAATGCAATCTTTTACTGGTTGTTAGGTTGTGTTATATTCTTTCCACATAGTTAACAGGGGGTTTGAGGGGTACCCGTAACCCCACTTTATGGGGTTTGGGGCAGCGCCCCCCCCGGAAAATTTTGGTTTTGGACCCTATGTTAGGTTGGGCGGACCCACCTATGGTTTTGTGCATGATTTTCGCACATTTTTTTTTGGACGCGATGGTTTTCGGTCCATGGTATTGGATTGATGGATTTTTGGTCCATGGTATTGGACGTGATGGTTTTTCGGTCCATGGTATTGGATGCTTCGGCATGTATAAATATGTATTGTAACATTGAAAGGAACATAATGAAAAAATCAAGCTGGTAGTCTCGGTTTTGAGATCCAGTGGGAAATCTCTATGTATATGTGTTTTATGTGTTATGCTCTCGCATTTTTATTTTTCCTGTGATTTAGAATTCGTATGCAGGTAATTTCTGTACGGGGTTAAAACCTACAGATAGAGGATCAAAATTATCCAGCATTCCAAATTAAGGATGAAGTAGTTGATGCTTCTCCACCAAGTTGTTCCAACTCTATATTCCAATCTTCATCATATTGGTACACAATGAAAGTGAATTGCAAATAATGGAAAGTGAGTGGAGACACAAGTTGGATGAAATTTTAGATTCCATTGATGTAAATGGAAGCAAAACGATAAAGCCAGTGGTAGATCTTGATGGTAAGGATATGTTTAAAGTGTGTTTGGTTAGTCAGTTGAACGGAAATCCGACATTATCCAAAGATAGGTTGACAGAAGTGAGAAATGGGGTCTACTTTAGGCGATATGGGAAGGCTCCACAAAAGGGTGTTTCAATTGGCTTTGGAATTGGATCAGATTGTGGGGTGTTGTTTGAAAGAAACTCAATTCCCCCCACTGAATGTACTACAAGAAAAGGTGTTCCTCGAAGTACAAAACAAGGTGTTTCTTGTGGAAAGTGGTACATTGGAAGAGTTCAAAGAATAAGGAAAAAGGATGGTAATAGGGCATTTGATTACCCTAACAACATTGACCTTTTGGATAGAATAGAAGGCATCGAGCTTCAATTATGTTGGTATAGTAGAATAAAGGGGCAACACATGTATAAGTATGATTTGATAGAGCATGCTTTTGTACAAATTGAATTTGTTATAGCAATCGCAAACTTATCATACAATGCTAGGAATGATACATACAAATTAGAAGAATGTGATCATTACAAAGTTTTTTTTTCAAATTTTGTGAAAATTTTGAACAAGGTAGATTTTCAAAACATTATACTTTCTCTTTCCTTATGCATCTCCATATGTTGGATCATTTATAAATAATTATTGGTTGTATTTTTGTTGATTTTTTGTATGAATCTCATGTTAATTTTGTACTTTTTTGTTTTAGGTTTAGTGAATGTTTAGATAACTCAACCTTTTTTTACTACCTTCTTTTTGGTGTAAGTTTCTTTCACTAGCCATTCATCCTTTTGTAGTTGTGTTTCATTCAAACGTTAATTTGGTATTTCCTCCATAAAAACAATAAAATTACATACCTATATAACTATATGTACCCCTTACCTCAACACATATATACAATTTGGAGATAAGGGTACCCCTTACCTCAACACTTGTGTTGGATGCCTTCCACTGTGGTTCCTCTGAAGTTGGTCCATTTAATCATGAAAAACAAGAAGAGGTGGTTCCTTTTTCATGAATATGTTTTGTGGATAAGTATGTGGTTCTTCTCACTAATGTTAACGTTTTCCTTGAATTTTTAGATTAAAGGTTCGCTTGCTAGAAAGGATATCGAGGATGTGATGGCACAAGCTTCAGTCAAGATGGTTTATGCTCACTCAAGTCAACATATTTACACCAAAGCAATGTCTAGCACATGAAGTGCATTTTATTTTGAATGTTTATGTGGTAGTTGGCTTTCCTAATTTTTAAATTGGACATATAAATTAGAGTATGTATTTCAAATGTGCCATCAGAGTCTTTTTAGAAGTATTTATGTTTTGGCCATACGCATGGGGTCTACAACAGTTAAATTGCACTTGGTTATTATTGACAATTGAGTCCTCAATCATACTTTGGGCATTTCCTTTCAGTGCTTTCACTAAATGACATTAACATTAATTACTATCTGTAAACGCTTTTGGACATGTGATGGTAGTTTGTTTTTAAATTGTTTACAACTTTATTGAGATATGTGCTTCTGGGAGATTGGAAGGGTGATGGCACTTTGTTTTCCCAGAATCTCCAAGATGGCTGGTAAGATTTTATAATTCTTGAATTCTTGCAATAAATTATTTGAACTACATAAGCACTTTAAAAGGGCACTTCTGAATCAATTTCAATATCATCTAGTTCTGACCCTTGTTACTGGGTACTTCTGAATCAATTTGAAAGGATCTTGGGTCATTATGAAATGATTTATTTTATGAGCCTAATTCGTATCTATGTTGCATTTCCTTTTGGCTCATTTAAGGCACAAACTAGCCCTTTCCTAAGGCCCTTCTCGACCTTTCTAAGACCCCCCCCTGTCTGAGGCATTTTTGTATTAATTTCAGGCCTATTCTGGGACCTATTTGGCCGCTCTTCTTGGTAGACCTCAGTAGTATTTGACCTAAGTATTTTCAATGGCATCTCTTTGGAGAAAATTTGGGATTATTCTAATTGAAGTTGGAGGACATTATTGTGTTATCTCTATATGGTTTCTAGAATAATCTGATACTCATTTAAGCCTCTGTTTTGGGCTCTTCTGAAAGCAATCTATATATATTCAAAATACCTCCAAGGCAGATTGTTTGCAACCTTGTCCTCACCTTTTGTAAGATTTATCATTTCTGCAAAATTTGAAGGGTTTGTTGAGCTATATCTAGACCTCTATGGAGTTGCATCCAGAACTAATCAAGGGCTTATTCAAAGAAATGATAGAAGCATGTAAAGAAATGATGTTTATAATCAAATCAGCCCTTATTTCTAAAAAATCTTGATTCAATTTAGGAGGGCATGGTAGACTGTGAATTGTATGATAAGTACTTTTCAACTAACAGATGAATATTCTAACACCAGGATTTGTAATGTGTCTTAAAAGTGGTCATAGGCTTTTCACAGTAGCCATAGGTTTTCTATCACGCTTTTACAAAGCTTTTTCTGACCAATGCTTAATAAGATGACTTGGCTCTAGGTCTATGGAGTTGTTTCATAGATTCAATTTATACTAGCATGAAGCACAATACTAAAGATGCAATATTTGAGTTTGTAGAAGTGGACATTTCTAGAGTTGGATGTACAAATCTATTGTTGGTTGTATCGTCATCCCATAAACAATTGTTTGATGGAGATGTTTTTTTCAAAGATATATCATAATATATTCATTGTTTAGATTTAAATTGTGGAATGGTTGGAAATTTGGAATTTGGTTTTTGATGGTGTATAACCTAGATATTTTGACTTCATGCTATATAGTTGGGAACTTTCAAGTGCAATATGGTCAGATAAAGAAACTTTTTTCTTCATTATGGGGTAGATATACAAATTTAGTCTTGTTTATAGTGGAGACTATGTATTTTCACGTTATTTCATGTTATTGTGTTGTAACAATTTTGGTTTTGATAAGTTAGCATATTAGAAAAATGAAAAAAACAAAATATGTTAAAATGTTAAGTTAGGATATGGACAAAAGCAAATACAAAATAAAATGTTAGGAATATTTTATATTATGTCCATATCAAATAAAATGATAGGTTAGATTGCCCTAAAAAAGGAAGGCAAAATAAATAAAATGTTAGGCAAGAAAAAACACTGCTTTAGTTGAAATGAAATAAATTTGAGGCAGCTAGTTTAAATGCACCATTAAAAGATCGTTTACTTTGATAATAAGGGTTAAGATTTTAAATTAAGTTTAATTTCTTTTTTATAAAAAAGTTTGTAATAAGCAAAAGGCACTTAGTTTGTCTAAGGTTGGAAAATGACAAAACATCAAATCGGAGCCGATAAGCGCCCGACACCTTTCGACGAACATGATCAGCGCCGCCCAGATCAACGGCAGAGGTGGCATTTTGGCCCCCGCTTCAGCCATTTCCTGTTAACGCGAGGGTGGGGGGTCTGAAAATTTGTTTCAATGGTTGCCCGTTTTCACTACGTGTCACTCCCATAGCATTTCGGACCCCCAAATCCCAAAACCATAAACTGCCTCACCCCCCCCCCCCCCCCCCCCCCGAAATCTCGTCGACAGTTTTCAGCCATCTAATGGTTGATCACACCCATGCGCCATATCATCCACCCATTACCCCCTTCTCCACTCATAAGCCGCCATGTCATAAATCTATTGCGCCATATGCTCCCATCCTGTTGCAAGCCTCATTTAACCATTTTTCGCTCCCGTTGGACAATTAATCCCCTCTCCTCTGTCATAAATTTCTTACGGTTAAGATTTAAATCGGTAAATTAGTCAAATTCAACTTATAAATATCCTATGGCTCTACCGTTTGTTACTCTTACGCTTCAACCAATCCCTCAGAGAGCTTTATTTTCTTCTGTTCGTATTTTCCGTCATTCATCCTTCAATTAAATTAATTTTCCTATTCCCCCTGCAGCAAAATGGCCCCGAAAGCTAAAACGCAAAAAATGGTTGAAGAGGAAAATCCAGCTGCAACCCTGATCGACCTGGATCACCTTCCCCTTGCGGACTCTCTGTTAAAAGTTGCATACTATGAATGCGAATTCGAATTTCACAAATTGCATCTCTAGCTAAAGCAAAAAAGCGTAGATAAGGAAGATCGCATTCGTTTCTGGGAGACACTCTTGCCCCTCTTCTCCTTTCCAAAAACTCATCATTTCCCTAATTTGATTACCTGGTGTCAAGCCAAATATGATCTTGTGCAGAGAACAGTGATGACTCAGAATGAAAACATTATGCTCACCATTAATGCTCAGAATATAAATCAAATGATGTAGATACCTTCATCTGGCTCCCTCAGCTATTTCTCACCAGCAGCTCTCATAGACATATATAATAAACTTACCTTCCCACAAAGAGCCCTTATTTTTGAACTTTTTTCTGCCAGAAGATGTTGAATTACCCATGAGAAACCCACCTAATTCATCTTTTATGTTCCCTGAAGCCACTAGACATATCGTCTCCCTATTGTCATACCTTTTAGGCTATGAAAATGATCATCTTGTTGATGAATCCATCCTTGAGTTCTTTTCTATTTTCAGTCAGGAATATCAACTTGCCTTCATGTACAATTATAGACAATTCTTGGCTGATAATATACATGAGCAATTTATGAATTTTACCACACAAGGAGTGTTTAGGTATAGCTCAATCATAATTCATTTGATTTTGTTTTAGCAAGGAGATTCATTACACATTCAGCTCAACAAGCAAGATGAACAAGGAGTGAATCAATCAGTGATTCACTAGACAGAATTAGCCATAACAACATCATAAAAGTTTACATTTTCTCAATTTTTTTATTCTTTTGTTCATCCATTCCTTCAGATACTTAACAATCAAGCAGAGCCCAAAATTGGAGAAGAAATCAAGAAAACATTACACCTATCTGAACAAACCAAGACTTGTGACTGGCATCTGTACCAAAACTACACCGAAATTAGGATATATGGCAGTGAGTTAGCTCCATACAAACTGCCTAAGTATGTGCCAATGAGGATATTCTCACTGGAATACATTAGGCAAATGATAAATATGGATGAAGTCCATTTTGTCCCTAGTAATAAGAAGTCACAATTTAAGCTCAAAGTCAAGGTAGGGTCATTCATCTATAATACTAGCTATGCAGGCAAAGAGGCAGACAAATTGTTGAAGAGCATGAACCTTCAGCCAAGTTTCACCTTGTCCTATGATCCTTTTGGGGTAATTTCTGCATTAATATTTCAGTTGAAGGCAACACCTTACAATCACACTCCCAAGCCAGAATTAGAGAAGTTTATGAACCAGGAGCAATGGTCTGAAGGGACTCTCTTGGAAGCAGATGAACAGGTTATAACTACTCCACAATTGAATACTCGATTCACTCAGAATACTCAACACAATAGAGCCAGGGAAGAAGCTCAATTAGCTACAGAATCAGTTAAGGAGTATTCTATACTGCAAAAGAAATTGAACACTGGATTATCAATGTCATCAAGGAGTAGGCCACCAGAATTAATTGATCTTGGAGATCTAGAGGATATTTCGTCAGCAGGGACCATTGATCCCAAACCTCCTTGTACTTCTTCAACTCCTTTTTCAAAATAACATATGGAGACTATTCATCCAACTGAGATCATCTCAGCAGAAGATAGTAATATCTTCTCAAGATTTCTGGAAATTAAACAAAAGAATGAAAATCTTAAGTCACAGGTGTACAGTCAGTTTTGGAAACAGATATCCACCTCTCAGCACAAACTTATCTCTGCCTTTGACAGTGAAAGAGGAAGGATGCAAATGGCTTTTTTGTAGGCTCAGATTCCATTTCCCAAGTCCACAGCAAATTACAAGAAGACTATATTTTCATTTGATATAAAACAGATACATCTTATTGATCAAACGGATTTGCACAGGCAATCAAGTGAAATGTTATTTTCAACAATGACTACAACTGCCATGTCTCTCTCTAAGCTTAGAACCGCCTTGTCAAATATGCAGTCACAGCTTAAGATCGAAAAATTGTCATCCTTAGCTAAAGATAACAAATTAAAATGTTTAGAAGATCTTATTGTTAAAATTGGATATGATCCCCAAGACTATAAATAAATTGAAGAGATACTCAAGAAAAAAAATACAGATATAGCAGTCTTAAAGAAATAGTTGAAACTGCCTTCAACTGAGAATCCACAAACCAGGGAGATGGCAGAAAATGAACAGCACAGGGAGGAGATGTTGAAGCTCATTATTGAATAAAACATACATATCAAGAACATGGAAGAAAAAATAGAACAACTGCTTAAGGAAAAAGAGACAGCATAGCTTGTTGTAACCCCAGTAACAGCAGTTCCCATAACAAGTACATATCCAAGCTCATCTTCCACTGATATTGCCTCAACATCAACAATAATTAAAACGATAAGGCTATCACAGAAATTGCAAGTACAAAAACAACAGAATGAAAAGTTAATCCAGAAGTTCCAAACTTTGGAGTCACAGAAGGTAAAAAATGATACCTTGCAAGTAAAGGAAATGCAAAAGTCACATAGGTTAGAACTTAAGGTTAAACAATTAGAAAGTAAGTCTCTAATGGCAGACACTTTGGCCCAAGGCAAAGAGGACATCTAGTTAGATATTAGCCACTCCATAACAGAGGTATGGCCATGCATACAAATAATTTTCAAATATCATGAGTTGATTTCCAGATGTAGGACGGAGATTGATAATCAGAGGGCAACATTAAATACAAAACCCAAAGAAGCAACAGGAATGATCAAAGTATTAAACTCCAAGACTAAGCAAGAGTTACAGGAAATAAATATTCCATATATGACAGCTACTATTTTAGAAATTAAGAAAGTTCTACAGAAGAAGAATTTACTGACACGGTTGAAAACAAAATGTGAAGCTTTGAACATTGATGTCCGAAGATTTCATTCTAAATTCAGTATGTTGAACAAGAATGGTTTACCAGGGTTAATGTCATCAAATGATTAATTAGTCAAATTGGAGGATTACTGTGAAAAGTTATATACTATTGCAGCAAATAGCAGTCAATTTGCAGGGATAAAAAGATTGATTACAAGGAAAGAGTTTATGGAAGCTTTGAGCTCTAACCTCACAATCAAACATGAAGTTGGACACCTTTTTCTCACTAAACCCAATTTTGAAAGATATACCGAAGTTGATGAGATATTTAGAAGGATGGTAAATCTGGAAATACCAAGTGAAGGGAGTTGGGATCAATTATGTGAGGCAATTGATTAAATTTTCATCCCAACAAGAAGATAGCACAACAGCTTTTGAAGGAACAACCATCAACAACTCCCTGTCTAATAGGGACACATCATTCAACAGTTTTCTTTTCCTATTTTCTTTCAGACTATTTTGTAATCAGTTTAGGATATTTTGTTCAGTATCTAAACTAGTATAAATAACTCTCTTCTACGATTTATTAAGGTTTGCGCCCTTGCATAAGCATTTTGTAAGCATTCAGTGTACACAACTTTTTTGGATCACTAATGATAAAGCAGAGGATTCTGAATTTTGTTCCACACGGTCTTGTTTTCTTGTAAGTTTTTCCAGTGCATCTTTGATTCTGTATTCTACATATGTTTGAGTTTTATAAAGGTAACTAGGAAAGTGTAATTGTGTTTCAGTTATTCTTAATTTCCTTCTGAAGTTATAATCATTAAAGAGAATGGGTTACTGAATTATTTATTTAAGTATCTCCCTCTAAATCATTCAATTTTCAGTATCTTTATAACCTTAAGTATATTTTGTTAAATCTTCAAACATCAGTTGAAGGTTTTCTAGCTTATGATTATTTAATCTTATATCTGGAAACTAAAGTAATCATAACTTCTTACTACTTCTACTTAACATCAACAAAAACTTAAATCACTGTGGTGAATTAAATAGCAGCCCTTTGTTTACCTGTTAGTATTATTCAAAAGGTTGAGCATTACTGTTATAATTTGTTTCACACATTGGTCCTCTAATTAAACCAAAACCAACAAAACATTATAGATGTTTTGGCATAACCAATTGACCTTAGGTTATCTCAAAGGACAACATTGTGTATTTAGTTTGTGTTTTGAGTCTTAACAGTATGATTTTTGTTTACACCATAATGTTTAAAGTAATTTTGGTTGGCTTGTCCAAGATTTTGATTCTTATCAGGGCTCTTACACTAGAGAAGACATTGTAGGTGGCACAATTCTTATGAAAAATCCTTGTATGATTGTTTGTTGTGTTGCTACAATTGTGCTTGAATTCTATTGGAAGGTCACCCACTTGCATTTTATGTTAACTGTAAGAATATCATAGTTTTAGACTTTAGTATATTGTTTTATGTATATTTATATTTGTCTAGGTACACCTTACCAGTGCAAAAAAAAAACAATCCAAAGCCTTCTGAAAGTTTTTTCCTGTGAAGGCTCCCGAGACAATGATTTTCTTCATAGCCTACATGCAACTGTGTTGTGCTGAGGTCAGTCTACGATATGTAATGAGAAATGCTAGATATGGCTGTATTGCACATCTGTTAACTTGTTAATGTTTTTTCGTTATGTTACAACTAATTAGTGAGTGTATCTTTAATAACAAGTGATGTTTTTTCGTTTTTTATCATTTAGTTATCCTTAATAATGAATTTAATTACTGTCCTTTTTAGCAACTAGGAAAAGTTTTCTTGTTGATGTTGTCTATGTAAAATGCTAACGTATGTCTAACATTTACAACCACACATAGAGAGCCCCTGCTTCAATTCTGCTAGTGCTAAAATTGCCTCCAGTTGCAACTTTTGTATATCATTATTGCCAGAAATTTCTACAGTGTTGCTGCAAAGCCACTTTTGAACATTATCATTCGATGTAGATTCATTTAGAGCTGATATTTGGATTATCTCTTTTTATTTGAAATGATATGGTACTTTGTAATAATTACAGAGAATATAAGGTAGCCAAAGTGGTTCCATCTGAAAGAGTTGCAAAAAGCTATAAAACTATGTGAATATTCCATAATTTGAGGAGATGAAAATATAGTTTCACTGGAAAGAGTTCTTGTAATTGAAAAACTTATGTCTAAGAGCTTGATAAAAATGATTCATAATCCCATATAATAGAAATGTTCAATTCTTCCAAAGAAGTATTATTCTAAAAATTGTTAAGATGAAAAGAATTATTGATTGTTAGGAATCAAACTTTCATTGAATATGCAAGCAACAACCCTTGAAGGATTGGGGTGGGGATTTGAGAAGAAATATAATATAGTTCACATATAGGTCTAACGAACTTAGCCCTTCATAACTTGGCTAACAGAGACTCAACCCCTTTTTCAATTGGATAAAGCAAAGTGTGAGCAGTTGCTTGTCCATACGCTTTTACACTCCAAATGGAATTGATTGCACTAATTCATTGATTGAGTTTCATGATTATTCATTAGTTGCTACAGCAAAACATCTTATAACCTAGTTGCTTGCAATGGAGCCTATAACACTACATAGGTTGGTGACCCATAAGCAAAGCATGAGATTGACTTTCCCCAATTAGCTTATGTGTTTGAAAGCAAGAAACACACCAACAACCACTTTCTTTGTACGTGAAATCTCTGAAATTCATGTAGGCAATATTGGTGAAGGTTGTTGGGTCAGAGTGAGGAGTGGAACTCACACAAGTCTGAAACGTGAGTGTTACATGTCATTTTTCTGCATTAGGCAAATGACCGTTGGTTTCGATCTTTCGTTGTCCATCAAAGTGTTCCAAAGCATCCCCTGCAAGGCTAGAACCCAAATAATCCCAATGAGAATGAAATTATTAGATATCAAAGCTCAAAAACCTATTTTTTGCTTCCTTTCTAGTTCCCTAGTCCATTTTTGTGCATATGCAGAAGATTCCATTAGAAACTTCACAAAAGTGCGCTATGTCTAACACTATGGCTTGTGCACATGATTTAATGCAAGTAAAAATAAAAAGTAAGGCTAGAAGCTTTGTTAGTCGAATATTTCCCAACTAACAACTTTGAATGGATACCTACTCAAGCCTGATCCCTCCCATCATGGAGCTACTTCCCTCTCTTTGTGGAACCCATATCCCAGCTTTTGTGGATCTTAGGAAGAGGATCCAAAACCTCCTCCTCTTGGCCTATAAATCAAACACAGGCCTATGGATTGGGAGGGATGATTGAAGGTAGGCTTATGCAGTAGAAATAAGGCTAGGAGTATTTTCATGCAAGGAGAGGGTTGGATATTGTGAGAAGAGACTTGTAACATCAAGGCTTTGAGGTTGTAAGTTTGTTCTCCATTTTATTTAATAGAAAGCAATTGTTCTTTTCTAATTATGTCTCTTCTGATATCATTTGTGGGATTCCTTGATCACTCACATAGGTTATGATTGGTTATTGATTCAATTTATGATATATGTTGAGTTAAGTAGTTCATTTATCTTTCATTCTATATACTAGATACTTTGATCCTTTGTGTGTTTCTGTCTATGCAAATCTCCTTCAAGACATCATGGAGAAGTTGTGGAAAGCGTTGGACTGGTCGTTAAAGCATCAAGGGGAAGCTAACTGTCAAAGGCATTGAAAGGGACTTCAACAGGAATTTCGATAAACTGGTAAGTGATCTCTCTCATATTGTTTATTTCAACCAATTGTAAGCTAACAAAAGGTGGCAGATCTTTCCTTTTTGTTACTAGATTTCGTTTGAGATTTAGGGAGATAGATCTTATCCACAAGAGGGATTAGTCTACCTTACAAATTGGGGACCATCCTAGGGAACGTCTCACTCTCCATCATTATCTTTGTTTAGACCTTTGACCCTGTTATCATAGCCCCTTATGAGTGTTTGGAAATATCCAAATTTAGATTTTATGATTTGACTTGTTTTTTATGTTTTTTCTAAAAATTCCCCACTATGCGCACTTTATCTTTAGGCACAGAACATATTTCTGTGCAATTTTTCCTTTGGAAGAATGTGTATGCACACTAAATTGATCTATTGCTTGTGTACATACCTGGATTTTTTTAAAATTTCAGTTTTCTCTTCATCAAGTCCAAGAATTTTTGTTGTTACTAGATTTCATTTGAGATTTAGGGAGATAGATCTTATCCACAAGAGGGATTAGTCTACCTTACAAATTGGCGACCATCCTAGGGAACGTCTCACTCTCCATCATTATCTTTGTTTAGACCTTTGACCCTGTTATCATAGCCCCTTATGAGTGTTTGCAAATATCCAAATTTAGATTTTATGATTTGACTTGTTTTTTATGTTTTTTCTAAAAATTCCCCACTATGCGCACTTTATCTTTAGGCACAGAACATATTTCTGTGCAATTTTTCCTTTGGAAGAATGTGTATGCACACTAAATTGATCTATTGCTTGTGCACATACCTGGATTTTTTTAAAATTTCAGTTTTCTCTTCATCAAGTCCAAGAATTTTTGTTTTCCTTGATTAATTGCACTTGTTTACCTTCTGTAAATCTCCTCTTTATTTCGATTTGACTTTTAGGGTTGCTTTTTTTTAAGAATTCTTTACTTTTGCAAATTAAGGTTTGAAGTTTGATCTTGTGAATTGCTAATTAATCAATGGAATGACTAGTCATTGCTGAGATAGTTTGAGTCTGTCCTCTTTTATGTCAAAGCATTAGATTAAGTACTTTGTTTTCTAAATTGCAAAGTGTCATTAGTATTAGGAAAATTTAGGGTTTTTCAAGAGATCACTTGTGATTGGTAGTTTGTTATTTTGCTAAAGTGGTTACTGATTATTTCTCTCCATTAGACAACATAGTCTTCTGCTTACAGTGGTTTGCAACTCATTATGACAAATTGAAATTATAGCTTGTGTATGTTAAAGGAAGAATTCATTGTTTGTTTTTGGGTATGTAAGAAGTTGATAAGATCAAAATTTTGCTTATTGTAACTTAGATTTTGGGGAATTTAGGTAGCATTTCTCGAAGAAGAGCCCATAATCATGTATTATGTATTCCCTTTTATGTGTATCTTTAAAAAGAGTCATTGATTCTTTTATTTTTGAAACGTTACTGAACAATCTTCCCTTATTTTAGTTACAATTCATCGAAATGAAAATATTACAATATCATTTTTTATTGCATTAGGTTTTGAGACAAATCATAACACCATCAGTTTCACATCCATTTACTCTATGAGTAAGTAACAGATCTTAAAATTAGCACTAATAAAATCAATCTAGAATTTTTATTATTTTAGGGCTCTTTTCCACCTACATTATATCAGGTTGTAGGGCTTTGGAATAGGAAAGTGAGTTGACTTTACAAAGTTGCAAACAAACATTAGCATCTTGTGATATGGAGTAAATCCATTTACTACAATTTGGCTCTAGGAAGCTCCCTTTACAAAGGAGTTAAGCACGATATCATGTCGAACCCAGTGGAGTGATCGACCCCACTTCATTGGTTATGGTAGAGTGATTTACATGTATTAAAAATGGTGTTGAAAGGTACTTGGGAGTCACTTGGAAGTAAACCTCAAATTAACCATGTTGAGGAACTTTCAAGGGATTTGAGCTTGGTTACTCTGCCCTTGCGTGTACATACGATCTGCGATTGTTCCCCTGGGTTAAATTGTTTTACGTGGTAACCTTAAAGACCATAATATTAGGGCTATTACCGAAGGCGACAGTGGAGGGGAAGTCTTTGTTGTACTTGGAACTGTTAGGTCCCTATACTACTAGTGTAACCCCTTATTAATATTAGCGCAACGCCCTAATTGTATTATTATGCCCATATAGTCCCCATGTTGTTATTATTATGCCCCATAGAAGCCCATTATTGTTATTTTTGTGCCCCTACAATATTATTGTTATGTAGGCTCTGATTGTATTGGGACCCCTTAGACTCCTATATATAGAAAGGAGGTCCTGTCATTTGTATCATCCAAGAATTATTCATTTGTGTAATGTAAAGGAGGTTTCCCCCTCGAAGAGGCTGATTTTGAATTCATTGATATATCTTTTTGTGAGTTGGTTTCATAACATTTGGTATCAAAGCTTTGGATTTTAGAGTTTCGCCACAGCAAACCGACCATCATGGCCTTTTCACTATAACCTTTTCCCTACGAAGTTTCAAAAGATAAAACAAAAACCCATTTGAGCCAAAATCATTTTGAACTTCGGGTCTGAATTTCAGATATTGTCTCTCTATATTTTCAGAGATATGATATGAGGAAGTTAGGGTTTTTGCAAGCTCCAGAATTCCATCCCAAACAGGTCATCGTGGCATTTTCACTATAATTTTTTTTCTACGAAGGGTCAGACTCTAAAATTACAACCCATTTGATATTAAATCTTAATGAAGCTAAGGCCTAAATTTCAGGTATTTTTTCGCTACATTTTCGGAGATATGGTTCAAGACATTTTTGGTTTTTGCAGGCTCTCGAATTACATCCCAAACAAATGACCTTGGGTCTCTCTGAGTATCAGATTGAAATTTGGTAAGAAGTTACGGAAATAGGATGGACTTTAGTTTTCGGTGTATCATTTTAAGGTCCGCAGATCGAAACAGTGACATGTGGCACTTCGTACAAGTTCACTCTACTGAAAAAGTACATAATCAGGTCATCTTGAGAGATTGGGCATAACTCTTTCTTGGAGAATTCAATTTTGATCATACTTGTGGCATTGGAAAGAGGACGAAGAGGGCTACCGCAGATCACAATTTCAGACCTTAGGGATCTGAAATTTCAGAGATACAACAGATTCAAGATTGAGCTCCTAAAAGGAAGCAAAGGAATGACTGGAATCAAGAAAATAGAAACACCTAGTAAGCAAAATTAGAGGGATGATTTGAAGAATGTGATCGAAGATATGATCAATAAGATAAATGGTATAGAAGAAAAATTGAATGGCAACATGGAAGATTTGAATAAAGACATGGAAGTTTTGAAGGAGGGTGGGACAAAGTCATTACAAGAAAGGCTTCCTAATGTCGAAAAGCTAGTAGAAGAAACTCGTGATGAGAACAAAAGAAATGTTAATCATGATTTCATAGAATCTAACGTTGGATTGAAGACCCACAATATGCCAAATATAAATATGAGGAAATTTGATGCAAGGATCCCGTAACATGAATACTACATATGGAGCAATATTTCAATCTCCACAATGTGCAAAACACACAAAAGGAACACATTGCAACTTTATATCTGGAACCAACTCAGATTGTATGGTATCAATGGCTTTGCTTTAGTAAAAATTTTGTCACTTGGGCAATTTTTACGGAAGAAATGGTAGCACATTATGAGGATACAAAAAGAAACACCTTTTTTAGCCAATTGACAAAATCTCAAACAAAAGGTTTCAATGGTGGAGCACATTGACGACTTCCAAAAATTGAATATAAGGGTAAAAAATATTACAGAGGAGCATAGGATTGATGTGTTCATAGGGACTTTAAAGGATAATATCCAACATGAGGTTTGCCTTTGGGAACCTAATTCATTAGAGAAGGCATTAAGGTTGGCAAGAAAAATGGAAAGCAAAATTATGGCAACAAGGAAGCCTACCACTCACAACTATAAAGATGGAAGTGTTGTTTCTCCTAGCCTTTCACCACATACAAGGTTGACACCACAACAATTGGAAGAAAAAAGAGCAAAAGGTCTTTGTTACTATTATGATAGAAAATACACTAAAGGCCATAAGTGTGCTAAGGAGAAATTAATTTACATAGATGGGGAAGAGGAGCAAGAAATGGAACAAGAAACATCAAAATAAGAGGATATACACAAGGAACCAATCCTAGAGAAAGAAGAAATGAATCTAACCATATCTTGTAATGCATTGAAAGGAATTACCACTCCTCAAACTCTCAAGATAGAAGGGCATATCAAGAAGAAAAAGGTAATAATGTTGATTGATTCGGGTAGTACCCATAATTTTATTCATTGTAAGATAACCAAGGAATTGAATTGCTTCCTATATCCAACACTAGAGTGTCAAGTAATGGTTGAAATGGAGGAACCATAAATTGCTCTAAAAAGTGCCATAATATCAAGCTGTCCATGGGAGAACATGTCTTGAATAGTCCAATGCTTTCCATTCTAATGGCTAGTGCGGATGTTGTACTAGGAGTCCATTGGCTACAATCTTTGGTTACGATAGCTTTCAATTTTCAAGAACTTTTCTTGAATTTTTTTTGGGAAGGAAAGGAAGTTGAATTAAGGGGTTTCGTAGGGAAATTGGGAAAGATAATTAGCTCTAATAGCATGACAAATATTCTAAAGAAATAACAACGGGGCGTAATTGCACAATTATATTCACTAGAGGTTCCCACACTGAAATCATCTATTTCTCCAGATCTCCAAAAAGTTTTGGACAATCATTACAAGGTATTTGAGACTCCCAAAGGCCTCCCACCTATTTGTGATCGTGATCATGCTATTCATTTGATTCCAGGAAGTGTTCCACCAAACATCATGCCTTACAGATATCCATATGCCCAAATTGGGAGGCCTTACCTTAAAGAGTGAAATTGAACATTACAAAAATGCTAGAGGTTGGTATAATTCAACCTAGTCAAAGTTCTTTCTCTACTCCAATGGTATTGGTACACAAGAAGGATGGATCATGGCGCATGTATCCGGATTAGAGGGAGCTCAACAAGCCTACTATTAAAGGTAAATTTCCCATTCCTGTCATTGATGAATTACATGAAACAATTTATTTTACCAAGTTGGATCTTTGTTCAGGATATCATTAAATTAGAATGAAGACTGAAGACATTCCAAAAACATCATTTAGAACTCATGAGGGTCATTATAAAATTTTGGTCATGCCTTTTGGCCTTACCAATTCACCTTCTACATTTCAATTTTTGATGAATTCCATTTTCAAACCCTTCCTTCGAAAATTTGTGTTAGTAGTTTTTGATGATATACTAATCTATAGTAGGTCTTGGAAGGATCATGTTCAACATGTTGATAGGGTGCTCAAACTATTGGAGGAGAAACAATTATATGCAAAAAACTCCAAATGTTTCTTTGGACTACAAGAGTTGGAATATCTGGGTACTCAGTTAGCTCATAGCTCATCTTATCATCCTCAATCTGATGGGAAAACTGAGATAGTGAATAAATGTTTGGAAGGATATCTTCGTTGCTTTGTATCTGATGAAGAGACACAATGGGTCAAGTGGTTGCCTCATGCTGAATTGTGGTATAACACTTCCTTCCATATTGTAGCAAAAATGACCCCATTTATGGCACTTTATGGATATCATCCACTATCCATCACATCATCTTTAAAAGAAAATTCTAAGGTTCAAGCAGTGGAAGATCACATCGAGCATCAACAACAAGTTCTCAAACTCTTAAAGGATAACATCACTTTGGCGCAGAATAGACTGAAACAATAGGCAAATCAACATTGCAGTGAAAGAAGTTTTGATGTAGGTGGTTGGGTATTTCTATGACTACAACCATACAAACAAATGTCCCTCAAGCAAGCTAAGAAGGATAATAAATTATCACCAAAGTATTATGGTTCGTACAAGATTTTAAAAAAGATTGGTACTATGGCATACAAATTGGAGCTTCCTACATCTTCCCGAGTGCACCCAGTTTTCCATGTTCCATGCTTAAAGAAGGTTATAGGTGAGAAGATCTCAGTTCAAACAATATTTCCAGAACTTGACGAGGAAGGAAAAATCATATTGGAACCTGAAGAAGTCACAAAAACAAGAAAACAATAGCTACGAAATCGATCAATTTCAAAGCATCTCATCAAGTGGAAGAACTTACCCGCTAGAGATTACACATGGGAGGATGAGAATTTTAGACAGAAGCATCTAGAACTACTCAAGCATTGAGGACAACACTTTTTGAAGGATAGGGGCATGTTAGGTCCCTATAATACTAGTGTAACCCCTTATTATTATTAGCGCAACCCCCTTATTGTATTATTGTGCCCATACAGTCCCCATTTTGTTATTATTATGCATCATAGAAGCCCACTATTGTTATTGTTGTGCCCCTACAATATTATTGTTATGTAGGCTCTAATTGTATTGGGACCCCTTAAACTCCTATATATAGAAAGGAGGTCTTTTCATTTGTATCATCTAAGAATTACTCATCTGTGTAATGTAAAGGAGGTTGCCCCCTCGAAGAGGCTAATTTTGAATTCGTTGATCTATCTTTTCTATATTTTTGTGAGTTGGTTTCATAACAGGAACGGACATTGGCTAGACTCACTTGGACCTTTTTGGAGGGTATTCTTCATTTGAGATGGTATAAATGAAGATTACTTGCACCAAATCATGTACATTAAGCAGGTTGTCAGCGTAACTAGTTCCACCTGCTCTATCTTTAGCCACTTTTCACATTAATCTCTGCGACGTTAGGTTTCACCACCAACTAGTGATTTCACTGTGAAAAGCTTGTTTGCATGGTTTGATTCATTAGATTTACTAGTTTGTGTTATTTGCTTGTTTTTACTCTTTAGTGACCTTAGGTGTGAATTGTGATTTTCAATTATTGATATTGATAATAAATTTATCTAAGTTGAATCTAGTGGAAACAATTGCCAGAGGTTACTAATAAAGAACCCCCTTTTAACAGGAATCCTAATCCACTCCCTAACTTAGCAAATGTCAATCCTCCTTATATGGCTAGGTTATCACTTCCCGAATTCATAATAGGTTTACCGATGTGGTTGTTTTCAACTTATTCGATCCCAAATACCCAAACTATTCCACATCAACCGAGTTCATCATCTCAACCTCACCACCTCATATTGACCCTTTAACTTCTTCACCCAACATGTCCTCTTCTCCTTCTTCTTCTTCGCTTGGTAAAAGCCTTGATGCTAGTAACCAGACAACTAGGAAGAAGAAGACAAATAAGCAAGATAAGAAATATTTCCACCAACCAACCATGGATGTCAGTAATGGTAATGTTGAGGAACCTTCCAACATGCATCGCAAGCCCAGATACCTTTGCAAGCTTTGTAGGGGTGACCACTTCCTTATTAAGTGTTTTGATATTCCTAAGGTCTTGGAAGTGTGGTCAAAACTTATCAACCTATTGTTGATCCATAAACCAGTGATTGTGAGGTTCCCTATAAAAAGGGCAAAGTTAGGTTTCCTTGTAGGTTATGTAAAGGGATTCATCATAGTCACCTTTGCCTTCATATGGATGAAGCCTCAAAATTGTTGGAAAACTTCCTGTTTCACAGCAACAACTTCCAACTTGTTAGCATAAACTTTCTCTCAACCTACCGTAAGTTGACGAAGTGATTGATCTAATTCCAAGTACAGTCAGTCCCACTCTTCCTTTGGAGAGTGAAACACATATCACTCGGGTTAATGAACCATTGGTTGATCAAGTGGTCAACACAATACCATCTTCATTTGATCCCACTCTCCCTTTAGAGATTGAAAATAATATCGCTCAGGTTCTTCTTGTTACTTCAAATTCTTCTACACATGAGGGCATTTCACCTGCTTCCATTGATCCCCCTCCAAGTTATGAGGCTATTTCTTTTGATTGGAGTAGACTGACAAGACCTCATCTTCTTTCTTCCACCCCTTTCTAAATCATTGTGAAAGCGTATGATAAGAATGTGCGTCGCACAAATGTAGATGAAGGTGATTCTGTCAGTATTTTATCCTCGTCCCCTTAGTAGGCTTTGGGTTCCCCTCATCTTGTACATGTTACACATAATATTTTAGCTTTTAATAGAACCATCAATGAACCTTTAGGGATCCTTCTTAACTTACTTATTACTTTGGAAGGTAAAATTGTCTGTATCGATCTTATGGTAGTCGAGGGCCCCTTGGATTTCAATTTTCTCATTGGGCGAGACTATGTCTATGCCATGAAATTTGTCGTATCGACACCCTTTCGCGTGATATCTTTTCCTCACAATGGAAACATTGTGACTATTGGCCATATTTCATTTATTGATCTTGATTCGATACTAGCCATCTGGCATTCCTGAATGGTCCTTACCTACAAGTGGTATCTACCCCACCGTAGGTTAATTATGTGGCAATCAATCCCATGTGTTCAGTTGCCGATGTAAGCGATCCTCTCACTGTTCGCTCGACTTCTTATAACTTAGATCTAGTAATTGACATAGGGAACCTTATGGGGGAATTTGAAATGAATTTTCTTACCCCTTTTGATTCTCTTCACATGTCTTCCTTCCAGAGAGCTATTCTTTCTTCTGATGAAGAAATCTTGGAAGCCATGGTTAGGAAATATCCCTTGGCATGTGTTTCTTCCAATTGGAATCCATGATCCAAGCCACTATGAGGATGGTTCTTTTACTATGTCAACCTCATTAAAAAATGAAACAAATCCCTGAGAGGGTGGTTCTTTTACTGTGTCAACCTCGTTAAAAAATGAAACAAGTTCTTAAGAGCATAGTTATTTTTGTTTCAAGCTCACATAAACATGAAACAACCCTTGAGGATGGTTTTTTTACTGTGTCAACCTCGTTAAAAAATGAAACAAATACCCTTGAGGATAGCTTTTTTACTATGTCAACCTCGTTAAAAAATGAAACAAATACCCCTAAGGATAGTTCTTTTACTATGTCAACCTCAAAAAAAAAATGAAACAAATACCCGTGAGGATAGTTCTTTTATTGTGTTAACCTCGTTAAAGATGAAACAAGTGCCTGAGAGGATGCTTCTTTTATTATGTCAACCTCGTTAAAAAATTAAACAATTGATTGTGAGGATAGTTCTTTTACTACATCAACCTCATTAAAAAAATAAATAAAGTTCCTATGAGCATAGTTATTTCCGTTTCAAGCTCACATAAAAATGAAACCAATTTATGAAGTTCATAAGCATAGTTCTATTTCAAGCTCATTAAAAAATGAAACAAGGCCCTTTTTAAACCAAATCTTTTATGTGATTTTATCAATAAACCTTTATTTCATCTGCCTAATAGTAATTTATTGTTTATTTAAGCAGATCAAACAAAGCTATGGGGGCATGTGCCTCTCCATGGGTACATTGTAATTATGTTTTGTGTGCAACAATTTTTTAGAATCTTTTTACGATTTTCTATAACTTTTCCTATTTATCTTGCATTACATTTAATTATTGATGCATTGTCATTTGTCAACATTTCTAAGAAATCAAAAATAATATTCATCCATATATTGTACAAGATAGACTGAGATAGAAGTATTAGCCTTCATTAAATAAATTGTCTGTAAAATGTGTGGCTTTACAACAATTTCATCCAAATATATGCGGCCTCGTGGCCTTTATTGTCCAAAAATGTCGATACATCATATATATATATATATATATATATATATATATATATATTATTATTATTATAATATATATATATATATATAATAAAATAAATAAATAAAAAAGCCCTCTAGCCCTAAGACTAGCAAATACGTATAATGATCATGGTAGCAGACAATAGCACGAGTTACTCATCATAGCAAGTGCTAATCAGTCCAGGAACCCCCATGGCATGTCTTTGGTAGTAGAGATGTGGGTCATCAATCCCAACATATGGGATGTCTAGGGTCAACTTCTCTAGGTTGTGCTTCAACTCAGTCAATGCCTCTGCTACGTCAGGGATCTGTACTGCGGGATTTGTTGGCTGCTCACTGCGCCTATCAAATTTGTGTAGTCTTTCTAGTCTCACCAGGGCCACATCTGCATGATCATTTCGAATAGTTAGTTTTGGATCCCAAAAAATTAAACACACAAAACAACCAAAATGTGCAGTTTTTACCTAGGTCACCCCATTGCATCCCAACTGGTAGTGGCATATATGAATCATATGTGTAATACATGCCTGCATATGGAAAGTCTTCAATCATGATGATTTGACATTCCATCCATCCAAATAAATCGGGAGTATATAGAACCATTAGCCCTTCACCACCTATGTGGCGTGCCATCAATGCGACCCACTTCAGCAGGCAAGGATATCACAGTCCTCCTCCATCTATGGTTACCTTTGGGGTGAGGAGGGTGATTCTCTCTAGAGAGAACGAGATGATAAAGGCACCATACCCAAAATTATTGAGTTTGTTGGTTTTCACTCTAGTTAGTTTCCCTTTAAAGTTGGCAACTACCCCTTCACACCAATTGAATATTGTAGGTTGCAAGCACTCTATGGAGATTTGTATCTGAGCCTTGGTAAGCAAGTGAAGAGTTGCACTTCCGCATAATCGTGCAACAGTGAAGCCAATAGCTCTCAAAGGAAGCCTCTCAATGGTTTTGATATCAATTCTCTCATCCTTGAGAGCAACTCCTCGAAAGCAATGTCGCACTAGATAGGTGGTAGTTGTTTCACCACCTTGTCTATGTCCATACAGAGAAATGTCCACTCCACCTCATGGGATCTTAGACAAGAAATAAATGTCATCGGCATCAATACTAAGTCTATGGTCTTCGATCACAAAGCACTCTTCTTGTACATTCCACTTTCTCACCATCCATTCCAGCAAGTCTAGTTGGGCCTTCATCCCTAGAATTGTGAAAAAATTATACATGCCACAGTTTTTCAGAGCATGCATTATTTTTGGATGGCAAAGTGGCCATGTCATGTTCTTCATGTTCACGATCTCTCCACTCCATTTTTATAGCTCAAAACCTTGCAAATAAACATGGAGAATCATTATAAGAAATTGTGGTAAATTTTTGCAAAAAAATTGGGCGTTTTCAATTAATTTTTCAAATCCCTCAATGTTGTGTGTAGCCACATGTGAAGACTAGTGTGAATTTGCGTGGTTCTAGCCCTAGAAACCACACAAATCTCTTTTTTCTGTGTTAAAATATCAGTTAGTGTGTGCATGCCCGATGAAGGTGAACTTTGCACACCAAGGGCGATTTTTAATCTGATAAACCCCCCCAAAAAACCAAAATACATGGTCAAATGCAAAATAAAAACAATGAAAATGAAGATATCAGAGAGATGGTTCACATGGAGAAGAGGACTTGTGAATTTGTCCAATAGTTTGCCCAGAATCTGCCTCTGAAGTTCTTGGTGAAAAATGCACTCTATCACTCTCAAATGGTAAAAACTTTTTACTTTTTTGGATTTTTATAAGATTTTTAGGCCCATTAAAATATTATTTTTTGCCAATTAGCCTTTGAAATCCAAATTTTTTATTCTTTTACTATATTTTTGAGTGGTGACAATAATTTTTGAGTTAAAGTGTGCAGAACACAGGGTATTACGAAAACGAATCATTTTGGTGATGAGTATGTTTTTTTATCACTTTTTTGAACTCGTTAAAAACTTACGAAAAAGGGAGACAAGGAGTTCCCTTTACGCCCTTTTTAGACTCCCTAAAAATGAAAATATCGTTGAGTACTTGACTATTTGAACTCGTAAAAGTAAATGAACAAACATTTATTCAGTATAAGTTTACCCCTTTTATGGATTGGACTAGACTAGTTACGAAAAAGGTATACTTTGACTAATCATGGTCAATAGAGTTCTCTCTTGCATGATTTTACCATTTTTTCAGGCTTGAGGGACTAAATTTACGAAAAAAACCACTGTGGAGTTTACTTATGTTTTTCTCCTGACTCCGTAAAACTGAAAAACATTGAGCTTTACTTTCTCTGAGCTCGTTCAAATTTTAAGTTGAAAGAACTGAATGAGTTTTCTTTTTGTGTATTTTCAAACTCTTTAAATAGGAAAATGACATTGAGTTATCCCTTTACTAGACTTATAAAACTTAAATAGTGCAAGACTCGCCAATCTTGATGGGACCAAACCACTCCTTCCTAGGGTTCGTTAAAAATACTACGAAGGACTCATTTGAAGGATAAGCTTAAAGGACAAGCATATGTTATCCTCCTCAAGATTTCCAAAAATAAAGAGGTACTTGCCAGTAATGGTAGGGGGAAAGTGGGAAAGAACACTTATTTTTATACTACAAAGGTAGTATGTCCTCTTAAACATGGCACTCCCTCATTTTTTGTGTCTGGGTTGGGAAATCCATTTGCCTCTCAGTTGACCATACCTCATTGAAAGTCTTCAGTTGGTTTAGGTATTATTTTTTAGTTAAATGTTGTCGAGTCAGAACGTTGTGTCACCGATATGTTCAAGAGAAGTCCAACCTCAGTGAAAATCCCTGAGTCGGTCCTGGATTACTCCAAATTTTTGTTCTTCAAAACTTGACATGAGTTTTGTGTCGTAGACCCTCATATGACGGGTCATTTCCTATCGACTTTATCTCACTATCTGGGAAGTTGATCTAGAAACCTTCAGTACCTTGGAGCCTGCATGCCTTCATGGCAGGTTTCTCGCCTTCAACGTCATGTTGTCATCATTGAACTTCAATTAAATGATTCTATGAGTGTTTGACATCAACACATCTATTCGTACTTCATATATTGCACTGGAAATGCCTTAAGAACCATTGTCATTATTGGTGGTTTCCCTTGTCCTTGTTAACGGTTCACATCATTGACTGATAATCAAGTGTTTTCTACCATGTTTGACTATGAGACTTTCACTCACAAGGCTAGATTCATACTACAAATCAATAGATGGAGATCAAGACCCCGGATCTAGTTTCATCCATGCAGGTTGCGTGGAGTTATTAAATATTCATGATCGTAAACATAGATCCATTGTTGGTCGCATCCATACTATGTTGTCTATTGACATGGACCTTCAAATGTATTTATGTACTACTTCTTTGAGACATTTATGCTCTGAGTATGGGAATACCTACCTCATCAATGAGTATTTGCATTGTAACATTTGATTGATTATTTCAAGTCTTTAACTGCAGTCTCTAACCCAAACCTTGACATGATAAAGTGCTACAGTCATCAAATATCTCTTCTAACTTTACACTTTAGGGGGCAATCTGTTACACATCATTTTGTCACATTATGCAAATGACCGTCAGTTTGGATCTTTCGCTATCTATGAAATTGTTCCAAAGCATCCCCCTGCAAGGCTAAAACCCAAAAAATCCCAAAGAGAATGAAATTCCTGGATATCAAGGCTAAAAAACCTATTTTTGGCTTCCCACGCAGTTCCCTAGTCTGTTTCTACGCATATGCAGAAGAGTCCATTAGAAATTGTGAAAAAGTGTGCTTTGTCTAACACTATGGCCTGTGCACATGACTTAACGCAAGTAAAAATAAAATTAAATTCTAGAATCTTTGTTAGTCTAATATTTCGGAACTAGTAACTTTGAATGGATGTATACTCAAGCCTGATCCCTCCCATCATGGAGCTACTTCCCTCTCTTTGTGGAACCCCTATCCCACCATTATTGGATCTCATCCCTTAGGAAGAGGATCCCAAACCTCGTCCACTTGGCCTATAAATCAAACACAAGCCTAAGGATTAGGGAGGACCATTGAAGGTAGGCTTATGCTGCAAAAATAAGGCTAGGAGGCTTTTCATCCAAGGAGAGGGTTGGAGATTGTGAGAAGAGCATTAGAGGACTTTTGAGATCTAAAATGGGCCTCCTAAGAAAAATGTACAACCAAAAGAAAATTTATAAGAAAAAATAGGATTCAAGATGATGATGTCAACCATGGGGGATGATTCACCATGTTTGGAGTAAAAAGGTAAAAAAAACTAAAAATAATAAAATAATAAAACTACTTTTTAACTCGTATTTTAAACTTATCTCCCTAAGGTTTTACTCAAATTTCGAGTGGGAGTACTCATTAGATGAAAAATTTAATTCCTCATCCTAGGAGTACCCATGTTGCATACTTTCGATGGACCATGCAACACGAAAAATGAGAAATACATGAAAAAACGTGATTGCAATCACGTTTTTTCATGTATTTCTCATTTTTCGTGTCGCATGGTCCATCAAAAGTATGCAATATGGCTACACCTTGGATTAGGAATCAAATTTTGCATCCAACGAGTGTCATCGCTCGAAAATTGAGTAAACCCATAAAGAGATAAATTTAAAATACGAGTTGAAAAAATCGTTTTTTTCTTTTCTTTTTTCCCTCTAATATTTGATGATGTAATGTAATCTTATTTTATTATTTCCGCTATTATTTTATAATTTCCTTAGGAGGCCCATTTTAGACCTCAAAATTCCCCTAATGGCTTGTAACATCGAGGCTTTGAGGTTGTAAGTTTGTTCTCCATTCTATTTAATAAAGAGCAATTGTTGTTTCCTAATTATGTATTTTCTGATATCATTTGTGGAATTCCTTAATCACTCACATAGGTTATGATTTGTTATTGATTCAATTTATGATCTATGTTGAGTTGAGTAGTTCATTTATCTTTCATTCTATATACTGGATGCTTTGATCCTTTGTGTGTTTTTGTCTATGCAGATCTCCTTCGAGACACCATGGAGAAGCTGTGGAAAGCGCTAGAACAATCTTTAAAGCATTAAGGGGAAGCTAACTGTCAAAGGCACTGAAAGGGACTTTGACAGGCATTTCAATAAACTAGTAAGTGATCTCTCTCGTATTGTTTGTTTCAATCAATCGTAATCTAAGGAACGCAACAACTCTTTCTTGTTTGTTACTAGATTTTGTTTGAGATTTAGGGAGGTCCATCTTATCTGCAAAAGGGATTATTCCGCTTAACAATGAGCGCCCAACTAACGAAATCTTCCAAAAGGTATCTCCACCATGCTTTTTGGATCAATAAAGGAGAGCATTTGTCATCAACTTGTTTCATTTTGTATGGATTATCATCAGAATAATTGAAGCAATGATATAAGTTTTTAGAATTATTTAGGATGTATAATCAAATCTATGTATTTAATTTTACATCTTAGCATATCCCGACTAGGAATGAAGCGGGTCAACATGGAACTCCATCTAGTTCCAACTTAAAGTGGAGGTATGGGGAAGCTATATGTAAATTGTTCATGGCATAAGGAAGACATTGGAATGTAGGGGCAAGACAATTTTCAATGCCGAGATTACAATTTTTAAAATTTTTAATTTTTTTTACTAGACAATTTCCAACATTGAGATTATAATTTTTAAAGGCTTTCATTTTTATTTTATTTTTTCTAAAATATATTACCTATAGATGTTAGTTTCATTTTTTTATTTAGGGTTATTATTCTAAAAAATCATGTCGTTAGCAATACATTTATAGGAAAAGTAAAGTTACTAATAGTCAAAGTACAAAAATCATTCTAAAATATTTTCATTTACACAATGTTTCATATTATTACAACATATATAATGTTAACAATATGTTCCAAACTTGTGAATAGAAAGATCTATGTTACTTTTCTAGCCCACTTCTTTCATTGGGAACACCTTGTTCCTTTTCCCTGAATTTAATAGGATATAGAAGGATAGCCATTATCAATGTTGCCTTTTATGTTCTATACTAAAAGAGACAACAGAATAAGAGACAATCAGAGAAAACAAAATAACCTGCACATTGGTCATTGTTTGAATCACTTTCCTGTATATAATGTACAAGTCTATGGTTTTACACGAACAACCTTTTTTTATTGCCAACAATATTTTGTAACATTGTTTACTAAAAGCTATGCTCCATGGAATTTCAATCATATAAATATTAGTGATTTTAATCTCATTTTATAAAACAAATTATATAATATAGTTTGTAATTTCAAAGAGATTTAAATTATGATAATAATAATAAGAATATATTTTAAATTTAAATTTCAAACTAAGTTAATATTTTTTTTGAAGGAAAATAGTAATCTCTCTTGGCATGAAGGCAAGAGTGAGGGTCAAGAAAACAATATTCATAGGCATGTCATCATTACAACAATATTTCACATCATATGTCACTCACAACCTGAAGGCGGTAGTGAGGGTCAATAAGACAATATCCATAGGCACATCGCCATTACAATAATATTTCTCATCATCATGTCACTAGCAAGAAATTGAACTTGGATGGGGTGATAACAACCATTCTACCCAACCACTTGAGATAACCCCAATTAACAAAATTAAGATATACTAGCAATTGTCCCAAAAGGTACAAAGAGAGGCCAATAGAATTATTAAGTGGAATTGTTGAATTTCTGCAGAAGATAAAAAAAAAAAGTACAAGTGGTTAGTGCACATCTCTCAAGGCACGGTTATAAGAGTGGAAGATGAAGGGTCGAAAAATTTGGCTTCACTTCAATGTTGAATGAAGGTCACAAGGCATAACACGAAACAATTAGCAATGTTAGTTTTAGGGTGAGGAAGGAGGGAGTAAGGATACTATCAAGAACTTACCATGAAGACAACTTTTCATAATGACCAAAACCATTAACAATCTTAGTCTATTGATTATAACCATTGGCAATTTTAGTTTTGGAGTGAGAAAGGACAATATCAATTAGCAGAGTATATCAACATCAAGACGCATACATCAGTTTCTTTCTGTTGCATCACTGGTATAGTTTCTCTTATGGTCATTGAACTTTAAAATTCTGTTATTCAGAGATCATTATCAACATAATTGTATATGGAAGGAAAGCAGCAACAATGTAAAATTGAAAACTTTGATATTTGGAAATAGAAAAGCCTTTACTTTCAACTCTAAGAGATTTTCTTAGAAAATTGTAAATAGCGATTCATAAGAGAAATTTTTAAAGGACAAATGAATCTGGAAAATACAAATTTACAACTCCATGAGATACCTGGTTAACTATGTGGATAAGCCAAAGACAAAAAGGACCATGTGGATCATGAATTCATACAATATCCTTCAACCTGGATCAAAATGCCAAAATATGGCTTCCATTGTTTATTGGTTTTTTTTAAAACCTAGTATAACATTGCTAAATTGTAATTGTTTTGCAATGTTATTCTTTGGTGTTTTAGTCTGGAAATGCAATAATGTACAAAATTTGGACTTCAAACTATGCTATGAAAATGATTAATTTCACATAGTTCTTCTCGAGAGCTTCCCTATTATTACTACATACAACTTTCATGCTTTATTTTCCAAAGCACTTTTAACTCAAAATTCTCTTCAGTTTCAAAAAGACAATGTATTTTTCAATATCAACAAAAAACCGATTATTGTAATTTTTCAATATATTTCCAACGAAAATATGACTAAAACTATTTGTAACCAAAAACTATGAATTGTATGTTAAATAGAATAGCCATATAGAACCATAATTCATTTCCAAAAATGGATTTCACACGAACTAAAACCACACCCAATTTCATTAATACTTTTCTATGAACAACCTATCCAAAGTCCCTGAATTACTGGGTGATACTTCCTATCGAATTCCCTTTAGATGAGTCTAGATTCTGAAGAAAATGGTTGTTTCTTCATGCCCTGAGAGGACTCAAATTTCAATCAACCAATAGATGTGATAGCCAATAAGGCCTGCAACTACAACAAGGATTTGCATAGGACATAAGGGTGGCCTGTTGTATCATTAATTCATTTTGATGAGAGACACTCTTTATTATCCCTGGTAAAATGTCTAGATGGGATGGCGCAAAGCGTGTAGGAGCTGCTTCCATGAGATTGTATGGGTATAGTTGTTTTTCATATTCTGATATGATAGAAGAATTCTAGGCTAATACTCAAATTATATATTTTGGATCAAGCAAAAAGGAAAATCACTAAGACCACATTTTTTATTCAATTAGATGTTGTGAGTGCCTTTGTGAGAACCGTCAAGAAATTCTAGCAGAAGCGATGAGGAGAATGGAGACATTTTGAAGGGATTGGAAGCACAATTATGAAAAAGAACTAAGACCAACAAGAAAACAAACGCTTAGGATGAATACCCATCTGGACAAGCATAAAAAAAAAAAAAGAAAATAATCCTTGTGGAAGTAGGGGAAGAGTGCATTAGGTAGAAACTGCAAGATCAAGAAGACTTAATACAAGAATTCGAGGAGGGAGTTCGACATTCGGAGCTAGAGCAACATCCTGGGTTTGCAGATCTGAGGTCCCTTGTGCCTCACCAACAATCTTCTTTGGTTCCTTTGGACAAGAGGAAGTAGTAGCAAAGAACAAAGACTCTGTGGAACAACATATGTATTTCAAGTTTTTGATTTTTCTAGGCCAGTTTGTAAGGCTTATATTGGCCGGAAAATTAATTGTGTGTGCCTTTGTGACAACAGTCAACAAATTCTAGCACAAGTGATGGGGAGAATGGAGACATTTTGAAGGGATTGGAAGCACAATTATGGAAAAGAACTAAAACGAACAAGAATGCTTAGGATGAATACTAAGTTGGACAAACATAAAAAGAAAATAACCCTTGTCGAAGTAGGGGAAGAGCACATTAGATAGAAACCGCAAGATCAAGAAGACTTAATACAAGAATTCTAGGAGAGAGTATGATATTTGGAGCTGGATCAACATCATGGGTTTGCAGATATGAGGTCCCTTGTGCCTCACTAGCAATTTTCTTTGGTTCTTTTGGACAAGAGGAAGCAATAGCAAAGGACAAAGACTCTATGGAACAAGATTTTGAGCATTTCAGGAGAACAGACCCATCCATGGTGTCATCAGTTGTAGGAAGAAAAAGGACTGTCCACTTTGGGCATGATGACAAAAATGGTTAATAATATGATGTATTTCAAGTTTGTGATTTTGCTAGGCCAGTTGTTAAGGCTTATACTGGCCAGACAATTAATAGTAGAAATTAGAAATAGAGTACTGATAATAGGACAACTAGGGAACAATGACCAACATCAAGAGTTGTTGTTTCACGGAATACAATGATAGCAAGATATGGTATGCATGGGCAAAGTGAAGATGCTCTTAGTCTTTTTCCCAAAATGCAGCAAACACGTATCAACCCAGACTCCATCACATTCGTTTGTGTTTTAGCTACTTGTAGTCATGCAAGGTTTTGGAGTAGGGAATTGAGGACTTGGTTGTAATTTGGATGTCGACCTCCAGCCTTCTTGTTCACAAGAGATTCCTAGGGAACTTTAGACATATTCCCTTGTGGAGTTTTTCAGAGAGGGATGCTTTCTTAGACAATACAATCTAACTAATTTTAAGGGATGTTAAACGTTTCCATCATTTAAAGGATGGATCATGTTCATGTGGGAATTACTGGTGACACTGATAGCAAGTATAAGATACATGGGCGTGCATAGAAATCTAGTGAAGCTAGAAAGCCTCAGTTTGGCTCCTAAAAATTTTCAAATGAGCAAAAAAGGGAAAAGATATTAATGGGCCGAAAAAAACTAGAACAACAGGAGCTTTAGCATTATCTGTCTCAGAAAATTAATAATATATTATTATGTAAAACAGAGGCCTAATTGAGCATTTTGGTTGATTAAGTCGTACCAAAAACGTCTTTTAGTGATATAATTAAAAGTAAAAACATTACCAAGTATTTATATACAACGATGAGCAAACGAAATTTGAATCATATACAATGTTGATGAGTATTATCATAAAAGTGGAAACAATATTGTACATGCTATGCAATGTCTTTCTTGGAATTTTAAATATGGTCTATACATAGAGACATGTTTGGTAGTTAATAACTAAACATATATACAATAAAAGTATTCTATGACATCTAAACATATATACAATAAAAGAATTCTATGACATATAGATGTAATTGACAGTGAGCAACTAATCATATATACATGATGGGGTATGGCATCAGCAACACCAATTAATGTTTATTGTGGTGCCAAACTATGAGAGTTGTTCCTGCAATTGATTCCTGTGTGCGTCCATTTCATGGATGTGAATTGCTTTTTTTTAGTATTGTTCTTATCTTCCGTAACAATTCAATAGTTGGACGCAAATGGTAAAGAGGCAATGATTGTCGGGGCAGGATCCTTGCTTGCATGTCTTGTAAGGTAAGTTCCTGTTGCTAAATTTATTGGCAATATTCATATAGCATGCGTAAGTAGCCTGTATCCATGCCTGTTGGCCATCAAAAAGAAAAAATAGTAAGTGAAAATGGACTTGTTTGATGAATACATATTTTTTTAAGAAATGAAGTAAAATAAATAAAAAATAAAAGTATAAAACGATATGAGGTTAAATGTAATAGCAAGCAAATGTATGTGAAATTTGGTTAAGTAGTAAGTGGTGTTTACCATGTGGGTAAATATGGAAGACATGGTGTATGATTGGATAGAGTGAATTCTCTTGTACAAATTTTGATGCGAGTAGTGATTCCTCTTGCTACTTAACCACCCTTGAAATTGCAGTGAATGTTAGACCTTGTTGTTCTTTGTTGAAAACATCTTGTTTGAAGATTTGAAATAACATAAACGATTTTTTAAATAAGTATAAAACAATATGAGGTTAAATGTAATAGCAAGCAACTGTATGTGAAATTTGGTTAAGTAGTAAGTGGTGTTTACCATGTGGGTAAATCTGGAAGACAGGGTGAACGATTGGCTAGAGTGTATTCTCTTGCAGAGATTTTGATGCGAGCAGTGATTCCTCTTGCGGTCTGCATTTAAGATATGGATTCTTGTGCATGTATGTGATGCGTGAGAATGGAAATGTTGGATTGATTTGAACGTCTTCCAATGACCGCACTCTTGAAATTGCAGTGAACGTTAGCCCTTGTCATTCTTTGGTGCTGATGTCTACTGTTGTTTTGTCTAATGTCATTCCTTGTGACTTGTGTATCGTTAAAGCCCATGCCATTCGAAGTGGTATATGTCGGTGTGTACCCCTTGTGATGGGAGAAATGGGTACATATGTTGGGTGTGAAATGTCCCATGGTGTTCCTTTGTATTGGCTAAAGTCAACGACCACTAAGGATGGTAATTTTGGGGGCTTCAAGTCAATTGAATAAAATATTGAAATGACTTTCCCAAGTGCGCCATTGACAAGGCCTACATTTACCCACAAGTTGCTGGTGAGCATAACTTTGTGTTCGTTGCATGAGAGCACTTTTGCGAGCAAATGCTCATCTTCTGTTGTAGTAGAAGTTTGTTGCCTTTGTTGTTCTGCAGAGCAAAGTGCGAGTGGAATGTTCAATTTTTTAAGAATTTTTTTATTATGCAAGACAATTGAGTTGTTTGTTTCATATAGGTGCATGGATTCTTCAAATGTGCACTGCTCTTCATGCGTAAGAGAGGAATTTTTCCTTGACATTAGGAGTTGCCAATATTCAAGAGTATATTTGTTGTGAAACCAACTCAAGAAAAGATAGAAAAGATAGATCAACACCTTAGAATTCAGCCTCTTCGAGGGGGCAACCTCCTTTACATTACATAAATGAACAATTCTTGGATGATTCAAATGACAAAACCTCCTTTCTATATATAGGAGTCTAAGGAGTCACAATATAATCTAGCCGACCTAACAATATAATATAAAGCCACAAAAATAATAATAGAGGGATTCTATGGGGCACAGTAATAACAATATGGGTGCAATAGGGGCACACCAATATTAATAAGGGGTATAACTACAATAGTAATGGGGTAATCACTAGTATTATAGGGACCCAACAGACTCCTCTTGTTGGTTAGGTAAGAAAGTTATCTTTAAGCTTAATTTGTGGCTCAACCAAAACACCACTATGATTTTTCCTCTTCGATAAGAGGACTTCTAGAATGCAACGTTTAATCTAGGAGTATATTTATTCTACAATACAAACAAAAAGAAAACTAACCTAAATCTATCTTGATGGAATAAGGATTAGTCCTTATTTCAATAAATAGAAATATATTAGCATAATTGGGATTTTAAACATGCCTAGCTTAAGCTGAATATGTAGCTAATGAAATAGTTCAATTAACTAATATTATAGTTACCAAACATGCTGTCAAAAGATCTATTAACATGAATGATGAACCAAAAACATTAGGAAATAGTTCACATAATGTTGTTGGTAATTAAATCGAAATTAGATGGAAGATTCCTAAGTAAGTAGCTATTCAAAAATCTGATCTTAACAAATAAGAGAAAGAGAATAAAGATAACATATTCATGAGGCTAATGAATCAGATAGCTAATCCAGAAGATAAACACTCATATTGACAGTGGTGTACAACATGAATCATATTAACACAATTCTATTATCAAGAAAGAAATTTGCATTAAAAATTATAGTATTTCTAAACAAAAATTATACTAAACCTGTTCCCTTGCTCAATTCTTCAAATTTTATCTCCAACAATCTTCTCCAATACATAAACTTTGCTGCTAAAAGCAACAACTGCAGTAGTGCAAGCCCTGCTTCCCCATACATAGTTCATAATTGGAAAAGACAACCCCAATAGATCACAGATCTGTGACTACTTCTCTCACCTATAACTTGAAATTCCCTATTATAATAGTTCTTTAATAAATTATGAGTTGCAGAAGAGAGCCCCCCACACCCTCCTCCTCCGAAGAGATAATATTTTTATGAAGTTTACAATGTTAATAGTTCCCCTCTATTACTCAACAACCAGAACAATAAAAATAAAATGAATCTAGTAGTTTTGCTTCAGTTAGAGTTCAGGGTGAATATAGATTTCCATGGTTAAGAAAATGGCCAGCTTGGTTAGTGCTCTGATAAGTTTGTACAACTTGCCTGGAAATGATAGGTGGAATTCATAGGCATGGTGATCTTTTAATAACAACTTCAACAACCCCTGCCCATTTTAATTTTGCTTTGCACCACCTGGAGGAGTTTCTTTGAGAATGTTGTTTGGATGCGTTAATTCTCATTGGCCTTGTACGCCTCTCAGTTATAACAAAAAATAAAATCAGTTGTAAATAGAGGATTTTTTATGAAAATGGTGAAAACAGGTTAAAACACTATACTACATATAAAACATAATTTATGCAATGAGACCCTTTTTAAATTAATTAAGTGTTTTTTTATTTATACATGGCAAGAGCTTAGTGGTATTAGAGGTAAGCTCATCAAAACTTTTTAAATGAGACAAAGCAAAATAGTTACGATGTCAAGAAGCTCCGATATGGAGCAGACTCGAAATTGTATTCAACTCTTTTTTAATAACTATATCGGATCCATAATATTAGAGGTTAGGGTGGAAATCCATCATAGTTTTTTAAGAGAGGCATAACAAAATATTACGATATCGGATGGAGGATATGATTATCAGAAGTTGGAGAGGCAAGGTGTATCAACATATCAGAGAGGAGGCCTTTCAGGATATTGGCGATATTGGAGAGGAACCATATTGGAGTATCAACGAATGGTGTTATTAGATTTTCTTAAATGTGTCTCAAAAGGAAATCTCCGATATGCATTACCTTTGATATGCGGGAGAGGAAATAACGACGTGGAGTGTGGGTCCTCCGATAACCACTTTATTATATAGTTCTGCAAGTTATATGGCCACTTTATATTATGGTGCGGACTTTGGACTATGACCACTTTATTATGTCATTCATTTGATTATTAAAAAGTGCCACTTTATGGATTGGACTTTGAATATCAAGGATTTCAAATGAATTCCTCCAATATCAATGCTCTGATTTCTCCAATATGATATTTAAAAAAATACCCACTTGTTTAATAGTGAAATATTTATAACCTATAACCACCTTGGTTGAGGTTTTTTTTTTTTGTTTTTTTGTTTTTTGTTTTTTAACCTAAAGCTACTTTGTTTTGGTTTTGGTCTTGAGGGCTATGTACAAATTAAAATAAAATATTTACAAAATATAAATTATATTTACAATTGAAAATTAATTATTTCCAAATAAATAAATTATGAAACAAAAGTAACGTATAATTTATACATTTTAATAGACCAGACTGTGAAAAAATATCCAATCTCAAATTAGGTTCCATTACAAACCAAACAACCAAATGAGATAAAAAAGTTATAATAGGAAGAGAGGAAAATATTGAACTCATTGAAGCAATCCAACTACTCAAAATCAAATAGTAATATGACCAACCATTCAATATAAAGGGTCCCATAATACGATTAAGTGCATAATGGTGTGGGGGGGGGGGGGGGGGGGCGGGGCGGCGGCGGGGAGGGTTGTGTTTTTACCACAACACCGCTGCAGTTCATTATCAATAGAGGGAGCCAAAAGAACCTCATTTTTGTAGAGGCCATGAAGCGGCTGGGCCTACTGACCACAACACACCCATATCCGTACACCATCGAGTGGATGCACTAAGGACAAGATCTTTGCGTTAGCCAACTGTGTCACCTTCCCTACAACATCAAGCCCTTCATGGATGAGGTACTATGTGATGTTTTTTCTCTTGAAGTTTGTGATGAATTATTAGGCCAACCATACTTGTGGATGCGAAATGTTGTGTATGAGTCTAGGCCTCGCACTGTTATTATTACTTTGGCAATAAGTCGTACATGATACTGAAGGTAGCATTGCCTACCACAATCTCTTTGATCACTACGAAGCAATGCAGTAAGATCATTTCCAAGACCGAGAAATTTATTTTCCTTAAGATTCACCCTCAAGGAAATAATAATATTGTGGCCATGACCTCTAGATAAGGCTCCTCCACATGACAATAACAGGTGGACAAGGTCATGAAGGAGTACATGGACATCTTCACCTCACCCACAGGGGTACCAAGATTGGGAAATTTGTTTTCCTTATGATTCACCCTTAGAACAAGAATAATATTGTTTCCACGACCTCCAGACAGGGATCCTCCACATGACAATACTTGGTGGACAAGGTCATGAAGGAGTACATGGACACCTTCACCTCACCCACATGGGTACCTCTACACTTTCAGATTAAGCACTCCATCAATCTAACTCGTGCGTACTGCTAACCAATGGACCGATCTATCAACGCTCTATTATGGAGAACGATGAAATCAAGAGGAATATTCGGGAGCTGTTGTAGAAAGGGAACATAAGGCCAATTTAATCACCTTGTGAGAGCTCGATCGTGTTGGTATAGAATAAGGACAAGACATGGAGACTCTGTATTGACTATCGGGTGCTGAATAAGATCATTGTCCAGAATAGGTATCCAATCCCACATATTTATTACCTTTTGGACCAAATCAAGGGGGCCAAATATTTGAGCAAGATTGACTTGAAGTCCGGTTATCACCAAGTACCAATCGAACCCTTTGATGTGTGGAATACTACCTTTAAATCTAGGGAGGGCCTTTTTGAATGGCTCTTCATGCCTTTCAGGTTGAAGAATTCCCCCACAACATTCATGAGGTTGATGGATGACATCTTGCGACCCTTCAACAACTCATTCATGGTGGTATATTTGGATGACATCCTCATCTTCAACAAGTGTTGGGAAGAACACCTCCACCATATTCGACAGGTCCTCCAAACCCTATGACAACACAAGTTGTGTGCTAATTTGGAGAAATGCACTTTTGGTATGACCTAGGTTCAATATTTGGGGTACATAATTGATGAGAGGGGTGTGCATGTGGACCCAACCAAGATACAAGTCATTCAGGATTGGCCAGCCCTAACTACTCTAACAGAGCTCCACAATATTCTAGGTCTTGCCAATTTCTACCACAGGTTTATGTTGGGGTTCTCTCATATTGCTTGGCCTTTGAGTCAAGTCACCAAGGGAGGAGTGAAAGAAAAGTTCTTTTGGTCCGAATCCCAATAGAAGGTGTTTTCCAAATTGAAGCATCACCTCTTCTTTGCACCAGTGCTCACATTACCATACCTACAACAACCATTTGATATTGAGATAGATACCTTTGAATATGCTATTAGTGCAGTTCTTACTCAATAGGGGTGCCATCCGGTGGCATATCACAATGAGACAATTTCAGACACAGTTTGAAAGTGTCCCACCTATGACAAAGAGATGTATTCCATTGTGCAGGCCTACCAACAATGGAAGCATTACATTATGCAGAAGGAAATGTTCACCCACACAGACCATTGACCCCCGCATTTCATATAGACACAAGGGAAGTTGCAGAATGATCGCCATCATAAATGGTCCATATACCTGCAAAAATTCCATTTAAACCTTAAGTACAAGAAGGGCAACACCAACAATGTTGCAAACTACCTCAGCCGACCGCCGGTCATAGCGTTGACCACTTTGCTCGACTCTTGTGGGCATGAGACTTCAGGGTGGCCGTATCTTTACAAGAGTGATCCATAATTTGACAACACATACCAGACGCCCCTAGAAGGCAAGCAAGTTCCAAATTTTCACCTTTAGGATGCACTATTATGTAACCTAGGACACCTCTATGTTCCTTCAAGCGAGCATGCCAAGATGATTTGGGAGGCACACTACATTTGGGTCACTGGAAATTTTGGGGTAGAGAAAAAAGTGGCAGTGCTACAAAAGTATTTTTATTAGTCGAACCTTCAACAACATGTTGGGAAGTACATCATATCCTACATTTCCTATGCCATTGCCAAACCAGCCATCAAGAAGCAAGTCCTATATACCCCTCTACCTACTCCTAGTCGACCTTGGGAATCCATCTCCATGTATTACATGTTGGACCTTCCTTCTACTAAGCATGGAAATGACTGCGTTTTCATGGTCATCGAAAAATTCTTTAAGATGGCCATTCTAGCAGCCTGTAAGAAGAGTATCACAACATAAGCCACTACTAAACTCTTCTTTGAATGAGTGTGGGTGCAGTTTTGGATCCCACAGTCCATTATCTTAGATCGTGACAACAGGTTCCTAAGTACATTTTGGTCGAGTCTCTGGTCAATGTTGGATACCAAGCTCACTAAATCCACAACTTTCCACCCCCAAAATGATGACCAAACAAAGGTCGTCAATGGGATGAAACACATTCTGTGCATGTACAACTCGAAGCATCCACACACATGGGATGAAATCCTCCCCTATGTCCAACACAACTACAACATATCTCTCCATAACTCAACTAGCCACAACCCCTTTTAGGTGGGGTTTGGATTCCAACCACTATGTCCCATTGATGTGACCACACCATTTGGAGCTACTCAGGCAGCTTTGGCTCATGTCTAGTCCAAAGATGACAAGGCTAACAAATTCATTAAGAACATTAAGCAAATCCTCTAGTAGGTCCATGACATATTGGATAGAGCCAACATTAAGTACAAGCAGTGACACGATCAACATCGGGTGCCACACAAGTCTTATGTGGGTGACAAGGTTTGGCTACATTTTCAAAAGGAGCACTTAGCTGGGTCCCATTGTAAGCTTCAACCACTTTTATATGGGTCGTTTACCATGACCAAGGATGTAGGGGATAATTGAATCATTTGAGCTCAACATTCCACTGTTCCTTGGCCTACACCCAGTGTTCAATGTGGACCACCTTCATCCATACTTTCCACCATTACTGGACACATTCGACATTGCAAAAAAAACTCACACCAATGGAGTTAAACCAAGAATACATAGAACATGCCACAACTAGTCAGATCATGGACCTGCAGATCAAGAACAATTGCCAACAGAGGATCCAACTATATCGTGTTGTCAAAGCAGGCCAACTCCTTCACCAGGGAACATGTTCAACATAAATTTCCTCACCTCATGAAGGCTCTACATGCAATGGGGACCATTTATTCCTAAGGAGGGAGGAATGGTTCAAGTGGATATTGTTGGCCACCCACCTATTCCACCTATACCTCTAGTTGGTTTCGTCAATTTCCCTGTTTATAGCAACATTTACTATTTTTAGCATTTTTTCGGGACTCGAACTTCCAGAGCAGTTTTTAGCCCCTGCGGAAAATCATATAGTACTCAGAGAGATATTTCCAATGAGTTGTCATACGCACCAAACAAATCTAATATAACCAAGTTACGACCTTGGCAAGTTGGTTATCAAATTAACCCCAACGGGGCCCACAAACTCTTGGCATTCCATCTCTTGGAGTCAGGGTTTTGGGTGTTTAGGGTTTTCCCTTGTTCAATAATAAAAAGACCCCTGAGCCTCATTGTAACATAGTTCAGAGGAATATATATGCCACATCTCTTCTCAAATATAAGCTACCATTGCCAGATCTAGTTTATTTCCATTCTGTATGTAAGCATATTTCAATTCTTTGGTATTAATGTAATGAAGTGTTATTTCTGGTGCATATTTGTATTTATAGTTATATCTGTATTCTTTTTTGTTCCTGTTTAAGTACGGATCACATCAACAAAGGAATAGGATTTGCAATGTGTAGTAGTTCTTTTAATTTGTTTTTGAGTAGCTGATTTTTTGCAAGCATGTTGATAACATTTTGACTAATTGCATCAATGGTAGATTGTTGCAATACCTTGATTCCCATCACGTCAATGCCAGATAGATCATATCCACCTGTTTTTGATCAATAATATTTTTATTTTCAACCTTAACCTTTTCAACTCTTAATTTTTTGTTGGTCCTGTCGTATTTTTCATTTTGCAACGTGACATGATGTTCATCGTAAATAATGTCCTCTTCTGCAATTTGCTTCATTATTTTCTTATTCTCTGCTAAACAAGTAGAAACCCAATTAGATGGTTCATTGTTATCACTTTGAATATCTATAGCATGTTCAATGTTTTCTCTATCCAGGGTAGTTTTGGACTTCGATGTTTGAAATATATGTGTTTGGTCTAAAAAGAATTCATGAAAATTATCTTGCTCACCTCTACGATTTTCTGATTCACCAATAACTAGTTTTGCAGAACCAAGATTCTTCCTCTTTCCTAGAATTGTGAATGACATTGCACCAATAACTGGTGTAGAAGGTGAAGACTGTTGTGCAATACTTAGGGATTTTTTTTTTCTTTGTGTGTGTTGCTTCAACTACTCTTTAGGTGTCCATTGTCAATAATGAAAACTTGATTTTCTGAAAATTCAATAAACTATGTGCTGTGTAAACATATTTTGAACCATGCGCAATATTTTCTTACACATTATGACATGAAAAAATTGCATTGGTTCTTTGTTCATATGCAATTTAGGTTATTAGAACCAACTAGATGCAAATACGAGAGGCAAAAGAAAAAGCAATAGTAAATTGATACAATGCAATGACTACTACATGTGTTAAAACTTTTGCTAAAGTTACTGTTTTCAAATACTGCAAGATGAGCAAATACAAGTCCCTAAAAATTTCTATAGAAAAAGAATTACATTGTAGAGAAAATTGTGAAGGAAACTCAACAATTGAGAAAATGAACTTTTGAATAATGCTAAATCCACATAGGTGTGAGACCAGGAAAGTATTCACTAGTGCAAATGTCTATGTTTCTCTTCTTTTCCATTGGTAGATTCAAATACCACTTGGTTGACTGTATAAATGCAAATGAATTTTTTCGTTTATCTGCAACTTATACTTGTTACCAATGTCTTGTAGTCTTGCAATTTGCTGTTGCAACCGTAATTACCATCTATTACTATTCTTCACATGGAAACTACCACATAAAACACTGTTAATAAATATAAATTGAAAATAACTAAACCAACGTTGATGAGAAGTAATGGAAATAAATACCGATAATGCAAAACCATCTTGTCCACTTATGGCATACTTTTCTATTGATTTAATATCTTTGAAATACATGGCATACAAACAGAAATTTGTGATACAATATAAGGCCGTTGTCTATTGACACTATGTTTTGAAAGGTTTTCCGGTGCATTTTCTAGCTTAAATTGTCAAAAATCTGTCAACAATTTCTTGGATTCACGATTCTGAGTTGAATTTTTTGCACAACTTGAAAATCATACATGTTTTCGAAACGGATAAATGCATATATGCAGTAATAAAAATTATGACAATTATGAAAATTAGCTTTGAAACTGTCAACAATAATGCAAACAATCGTAAGTAAATATTATGTTTAAATGTCTCTAGCTATTTCTGTCACAAATTGATTTAATTACTGAATTGGTCCCCACCACCAAATCATTGACGATTTGACTTATTTTGATAGTGTAATATGAAAAATGGTAAATGAAACTTGGTTTACGAACACTCTGATACATGATTTTCAAGATCACGGTACAAAGCTAATTTCCATAATGCATTACAATTAGTTGTGTATACATTTTCTCATGATTTATGAAAAAGATTGCCATTTACTAAAGTCATTTATCATGATTTATAGTGGAATGTTAGAAGTCCTCACCATCATTTTTCCTTAGATGTTATCATATTCATATACGATTTATAGATGTATCAACACATTTAAAACTTTAAATAAATAGAAAATGAAAATTTCAAAGAAAACATTAGTGGTAACTCGTAAAATAAATCTCGAAATTCGAAAATTATTTTCTTTCTTACTTTGGAAACACTTATTGTTTTAATTTTCTCGATATACATGTACTAAATAGTATGGATGTATGAAATAAAATAAATACAAGTTCATTGCGATGATGTACAAATAATTATTATTATTAATTGTTTTATTGACTTCAAAGCATACCGCTAAAAAAAGGTGTATATTTTTATTTTTTATTTGTTGTCAGATATGCATAACCATTTCCAAATAGCTACTTCAATATTCAATAAAGTTATTCAGTGGAAACAACAAAAGAAATCCACTTGTGCATTTTTCCTCCACACACGCTTCCTTTGAACAAAACCTAGGTCATCTGGTAATCTTAAGAGAATAAAGACACCTTTGTATAACTTCCATCGAATACAACATTCATTGGATTCAATGTTATTATTAAATAATAGTTATTAAAATATATATGTGTAGAACAATGGTGTGTGAAACAAGAAACATAAACCTCCGCACCAACACATCCGCAATTTGAGGTCGCTCCACACAGTAGAATATCCACACAAGAGCTCATGGAGTATTGGCATGCTATTATTAATTAACTTTAAGTTTATGCTCTTATACTCTTGAGTGATTTTTTTTTTTTTTTTTAAGTGCTAAGTAATTTGTACTCTGTATTTTTTCTCTGAACACTTAAGTAATTGCTCTTTGGATGTAGGGAGCAAGTACAGAAAGAAGAAAATTCGTGTTTATGACATATTGTATCTCGTAATGATGGAAATAATAATTGGTACTGTACGAACTATTTTTAAAGGATTTGGTATTCACACTTAACATAGAAAAAATAATCAATGCCAAGTACTACTATTAATATGCTTTCAGTAAATTGACATGCAATTGTCAGAATTTTGAAAAAGTTTGTATAATAAAATTTTAATAATTATCAATTAGTAAGATAAAGAAACTTGATAATAATTATCATTTTAAAAATTAATAATTATTAATAATATTTACTAAAACATTTAAAATAAATTAGGAATTGAAATTAAAACTAAAATTAAATTATCATTAATTTATTTCATATTATTTTTAAACTATTCACTCTCCCTTCAGAACTTGTCAGTTGCCCTTCATTCCCATCCTAGCTCATACCTTTATTTATTAACTCAATTGAGATCTGTCTTATTCACTCTTGGATCTATCTTGATGATGAACCACAGAGGATGGTTCAAACCGTCGATTCCAACAATATGAATGTGATGACTTCGGAAGATAACTCTACACAAAATATAAATCGTAGAAGCCTCAAATCAATAACTTCTTTGTCTTGTTTGCATTATGTTGTTTTCTTGCTTCTCTAGTCATAATCATTTTATAAGAAACACATTAAACTATTTTGTGACTAAAGTTGTGACAAGTGAAGCATTGACCATTGAAGTAAGAATATCTGGGAGTATAATATAGTTTTGAGTAATTTTCCCTTTGTTCATGGAATTGTTGTTTTGTTTGAGAATAATTTGATCCTTCATTCTTTTGCTGAGTGTAGTGATGGATTCCTTTATTGCATTGACGTATCATTTTGTACCTATTTCAGAAGATTTCATAGATTCCAACATTTCACCATTTTGATTTGGATTATATACAAGACTGATCTTGATTACTGGAGAACGTTGCACTTTAATGATTTTTGCTCAAGTTTCAAATCCTTTAGCAAATCTAAGATTTAAAGCCTTTGTTTTCTCAAGTTCCTTTCTTAGTCCCACAATTTCAAGTTCTATGTTTTCACAGTGCCTTTCCCTTTTCTTGGACTTGTTTCTTCAAAGCTTCTTCTACTAATTTGGATTCTTCTATATAGATATTTAACTGAGTAATTTCTTCAACAAGGGTGTTTTCCTTAATTTTCTTTTCTTGATTCTTGTTTATGACTATGAGTTTATCAATTTCTTCTAGAGAATCCACAAAGACATCGTCAGATTAATCTACACATTGTTCTTCAAATGCCATAAGTGATTGACAATCTTGGTCTAATTCACCATCCTCATTATTGGAAGAATATTCACTATCTTCATGAGTATAAAAACTTTTCTTGCTAGCAAACCTTCTTTTATCGTTCTTCTTTAGAACATCCTTTCCTTTTTCATGTTTTTATTTATAAGGACACTTAGTGGCATAGTGACCCACTCTTCTATAGGAAAAAAATTAAAAAGGAAGCTTACCTTTGAACCTGCCAGATCCTACTTGGAGCTTCTTTACAAAATTCACTTCTTCTTCATTTGAAATGTAACTTGTTTCCTTAGTCTCTTCCTTTTCTTTCTCTTTGTTTGTGGCTTTGAATGTTGCATTTCTAATACCTGATGTACCCCCTTTTCTCATCTCAAAGTATGTCAAGATCCCATGGAGTTGTTCAATAGTGAGATTCTTCAAATCCTGTGTTTCTTGAATGAAAGAGACTTTGTAATCAAACTTTGGGGTTATTGATCTCAAAATATTTTCAACAACAATAGTTTCCTTTATTTCGTTACCAAGCTTTTTCATTGAGTGAAAAATCTAATCTACTCTAAGGAAAACATCTGCAATGCTTTCACCATCATGCATTCTAAGAGTCTCATACTGAATTCTATATGTTTAAAGTTTAACACTTTTACCTTAGTGTCACCCTCATAGATTTGGACAAGCTTATCCCATATTGCCTTTGTGGTGTTCAGATGCATGAATTTCACAAACTTAGATTCAACCAAACTTCCTAAGATAACATTTACAACCTTTGAATCGATCTCATACTATTTCTTCCCTGCATCATCTGTGGGAATGTAGGATGGGTATTGATATTCACCTTCAACAATTTTCGATACATCAACTCCTAACGCCTACAAATATGCTCTTAATCTGATTTTCCAAAATACAAATTTAGTTCCATTAAATAAAGGTGGCTTAATAGAAAATACTTCCTCTTGGCTGCTCATATTGATAGATGCCCCTTTAAGTGATCAAGCTTCTTTTGAGGGACTTGCTTTGATACTAATTGTTAGGAAAAACACTGGGGGGGGGGGGTGTGGATCAATATTTTAATTCACATTAAACTTTCAATTTCATATTTAGAATTATGTAAGCTATTGTTCTTCATGCAACCAACATATGTACGTGACTTCAGTGAATGCAAACAATGTATATCCAGTTTACTTAATTTGTCATAACATTCATTAATAAGTTAAATTCACCATTGCATTATTAATTCAATAACCATCCAGTATACAGTAAAGAACAAATAAGTCATAGCACATGAGAAACACATATAGAACACCAATATTTTAGGTGGAAACCCAATGTGGGAGAAAACCATAGTTGTTGTTGCCATTGTCTTTGTCTTCTTTATTATTATAAGATATTCATTACATTTAGTATTGGTGTAGTCTCTTACCAGTACAAAGGAACCCAAGCAGGAGGCTACAACCTCCACTTATTCTCCAACACCCATTGGAAGGGAGTTACAACCCCTTAATCTCGTTTATTGGCTCCTACAAGAAGGAAGCTTCTACCCCCCAGTAAAGGCTAGAACCCTCAACACCTTGTGAACCACATTTAAGAATGTTTCACATTGGATCCACCTGTCAACCAATAATAAAACAACCTGTAGGCCACCTTTCATCAAATTTTCACATTGGACCCACACTAACAATAATCCCAAACCAAGTTGAGCACTTAACTGAAATACAATCACTGAACCAACTGAACCACTGTAACATCATCCCACTGAATAAAGAAGCCAACCAGAATAAATGAACCTCAAAATAAATACGCGTTGTTCTTAAGATAATCTGTGTATATACATGCTTCCTCTACATAACATCTATCTACAAATTTCAAATCATTGACTATTGAAATCAATGTCAAACTAAATCGTTGTGTTATTCACTCAATAACTGAAAAATTGAATCACAATAGATACATCAATACTGACTTACTAAAACCCAATCATAACGCAACATAATCACTGATCAATATACCAAGCCACAATCTAATCAACCCAATAAACACTGCCATATATAGACCATGCTTATCAAGACATCATTGAAAAACAACAACAAATAGACCAATTATCATCAACTGTCATCAGTAAACAACTCAAACCCTAGTGCATATACGTGACATCCAAAAAATAGACCAACGTATGTACGCGACTACCATGCATAACACCTGTACATTTCAACATATTGATTGAATCATCATGAAATTTATATGTGGTTGTACAAAACTAGATCCATACATATACATGATCTTAATGAAGCAAACCAATGTACATATCTTGAACTACTGAATTAGAGATTCACTGCAAATCACAATCATACTTTCTATAAATTTTACTGTTAAATCACATATTGCTTCAAGCACATTCAAATAGATCTTGCAACATAAGATAAACAAATCAATCAATTTTTCACCATTAGTACTTAATGTGTTTTCATATCTACATATCTGAGTCATCCCCTTGCTCCATGGTGCACACCTGTTTCAGATAAGATCACACATGAATAACTATTCATTTGCAAACACAACACCTTGATCTCCATCTCCTTATATAACTTTTTCCTTAGCCACTACCTTAGGTAAATCCTTTGGTAAAGTTGATGGTATTGTTTGACGAGATCAAATAGATGTTACCTCTTCAATTACTATGGGAAATTACCATGGTAATGACCCGTGGTATCCAGTTTTCCATGGGTCAGATTATGTTCGTGACTTTCATTCATAGGACCTATGTATGTATGCGACCCTTCATCATATGAACCACATATTTTATCAAACTTCACTTTTGTCATCTATTTGTAACTGACCTATTATTTCTCTATCCACATCCTCTGTAACATCTATACAATCATCATATTATCCCAATGTTGACATCAAGTACATCTTTATCAATCAAGTTTCCATCAAGGAGAAGACATTAGCCACAATTCCAACACTACTCACTTGCATGATTGAACTGTTGGAGAGTGACTGGGAGACAAAAGTGACTTTGATGGAATAAAAGTTCGAAAGTTTGGAGGTGAGGGTTGAAAGGAAGTTAATCAAGCTTGAGGTAGAATTGATGACTCCCAACACAAAGCTCATCATTGAAAGGTTATTTGTAGAGGTTAATGATCTTTTGTTAGGGAAATCAATTCTCAGCACCAAGGAGCCACAAGATCTAACTAGAGAAGGTGCAACTGATGAAGGAGTGGGTAAAGGGAAAATTGTCTTCAAGGAAGATAAGGTTGAAGTTAGGCCCTCTAATTCTATCTAAATTTTAGTTAATTCATGTATTGCTAGTTGATTTTGTTATTGAGTCAATTTTGTGGGTTGTATGGAATAATTCAATGTATAATTTTAGTACAAACAACCCATAGAGGCAACACGACCTTGCTCTGAATCTATTGGAATATGGAAGTTGTAGAGATCACATAGTCATGTTGAAACAATAACTATAATATGTATTTATGCAATTTATTGAAGCATTATTTTCCATTTAAAATATTGTTATCATTAAACATTTGCTTTTACCTTAGACAATTTATAATTTACATCATATATATATGATACTTATTAATTTTTACTCGCATATATTTTACCTCTCACACAAAAGAACTTTAATTATCATATGAATTTACTTGATTTATATTTTAGAAATACTTATTTTTTTTTACATTAAGAAAATTTAACTCACGCAAAAACATTTTTAACTATCATATTAATTTTCTTAATTTTATATAAATAATGATTAATTTTACTTTGATAACAATTTTCCAACACAAACACATTTTGATATAGCCACTAAAATAGAACTTATCTTCCCATAGACACCAAAATAGAACTTATTTTACCACCTACGCTAAAAGAACATTATACTTTTTTTGTTTTTTGTTTTTAAATATTGTCTATGCTTTATTTCCTTTTGTGACCGATAATATTATTGTGTACATGTGTTTTTTGTTAAAAGGTTTGATTGAACCAGCATACTCAATATTATTCTTTATTTTTTATTAATTATTCAACATGTATTTTTAAAATTTGTTTAATGTAATGCTATGTGACATCTCCCTCATATACTAGGCTTGTAGAGCGGCCAAATAAAACATAGTAATTCTCCATATGCCTTCAAGGTTAAGTGCACGAAAAGGGGAAAGGAGAGAACTATCAAGCATGGTGCATGTCTCATAAGAGCATATTTGAACTAGTGTAAGGGAGATTTCTATTATTTATTGTAGTGAGTATTACTATTAATATATAAGGAGAGATGTGATAAATAATAAATGAATTTTGACTGGGTTAGATAAAAAAAATAACAGATATATTTTTGACTTTTTCATTTTTTTTCTTCTTCTTATAGAATTGATTATAATAAGATTTGTTTTAAGGCATAAATTAAAAATGAGAATAAACATAAAGATAATATAGACATGAAATTTATATGTTTATATTTCATCTAACCTAAATTTGTTATAGAAAATATTCCTTTTAGTTTTCCTCTTAGATAAACAGTATTTCCATTATACAAGTACTAGTTTTGGTATTTGGTTAAATGCATCATAGGTCAATTTTTTCCATGTATTACAAGAACACAATGTTCTTGTGAGAAATTGCACAAATTAAACCACTATTCTAAAAATGGGGGAAATTATGGTTAATGAAAAATAATCACGAAGGACAAGGAACTTCACATCCATTTAAAACTACACATGGCATCAAACAAAGAAAGCTCATTGTATTATGGAATTTCTAATGCAAGGGGACTAATCCCCTTTTTTCACACAAAGCAACAATTAGTTTCGAATGCTTGAAATTGTGGGAGGATATATTTGGCACAATTGTGGGATAATGCTGGGATCAAATAATTATTTGGGATGGAGTTTCATGAGTAAAAGTTCAATAATCAATTTAGAGAACTTTTGTTTCTTGATTTGGTTAATGTGTTTGGTCTTTTTTCTACAATGGAGCAATGGAGCATTGGTAAACTGGTCCATTTATCCTTTTCTTCTTCAATTAAAGAGTGATTGGAGGAGTTGTCTATTGTATAGAGATTCCCTCCTAGGTCCTAGTCCTTATCCAAATATTTTTCTTAATATTCAAATTCCTAATGAAGTTTTCAATGCATTTAAGTTTATTTTATCTTTTATGGTTGTTCTCTTAATGTTTTATGTTTTAGGTCTTGGTTGGGAAGAGGTATTTCAGTTTCACAAGGATATATCTCTTGTTTCTACTAAGTGGATTGTCTTCATTGGTATCTCTATGGGAGTGGTTTGTTCTTCTATTTTTTACTTATGGTATTTTCAATGTATTCCTTTTAGTGGATTATTTAAATAATTTAGATCTCTTTTTAGTGGTATGTTGGGCCTTAGTCATTTTTGTAGAACAAATTGGTTTTATTGGAACTTCAATTTTGCACTTTGTTTTACAAAACATTGACCTTTAGATGGATTATAGAGAATTGTTGGAGTTCACGAAAGAATTGAGAACCCATGAAGAGACCAACCAGGGTAACACAAGTTCTATTTTGGTGGCTATAAGAAGAGTTCAAGAACACGACCATTAGACAATCTTACAAATTTCCATAATAATAGGTACTCTAGTTCAATTTAAGTGTCAAATTTCTATGTTGGAAGTGTGATTACAACATAATTCACCCCATGACTATAAACTTATCCAAACGAGGACAGTTAGATACACTAATCATATGCAATCTATCAATTCCACTATCACACACTTGGGGAAGATGAGACATTTCGCCATCTCTTATATAATGCAAAGATTGATAAAATGAACTCAGAATGTATTATGATGTTAAATACTTACATGCTTAAAAGAGAAACAATTCCATTTGGGATTAGCGAATATGTTATGTATCATTTTATTTTAACAAATCTTGACACAAATACAAATGCCAATCTTTTTATTAAAAATACATTTTTTCTTTTATACCAGTACCAAAGATCTATTAACACAGAAACTACAAGCACCAAAAATCTATTAACACAGAAACTACAAGCGTTGAAATGATTTCATAAACTATTTGCATAGAGTTTATTGCTGTGATCAAAAGCCTAGATTTTTTTTTATTTTATAGAATATTATAAGAAAAATGTTGTTTGTTTTGTTTGTTTGTTTGTTTGTTTGTTTGTTTTTTTGTTTTTTTTTTTTTTTTTTTTTTTTTTTTTTTTTCTAAAAACAATGATAAACAATTTCTAAAATTAAACAATTACAGAGCATACAATGTATATGTTCAATTGAAGTGTTATATTAGCCACAATAGAAATATACAAATATAAAAATACAAAAGATAAAAAGATAATATAATAGAAGAAAATCAACTTAAAAATAGAAAAATATTTAATTTGAGTGTTCGAAACAAAGTGTTTTCTTTTCACCTTTTAAGTAAGAATATAAAGATAAATATATTATTTTATCAAACTTATCAAAAGCTCAAAAAATTTGGTGTTATACATTTTAAGTATGATGAAACACTTATTTTTTTATTATTAAACTGCACTCATTAACATACATGTTTTAAAAAAATGTTATAAAAGCTCAAGTTTGTAGAAATGTGCAAAGTATAAACTTTTGTAGATTATTTATGGTGTCCGCAAAAGTTGAGTGACAACTTGAAAGCTAACTTTTTTGTGCCTATTTGCATGCATGTTTTCGACATTACCTGAAAAAGAAAAGTTGCTTTAACAACAATGAAAAATCAGTTGTTTTAACAACAATCCATTTTTGATAGCATAAATCTAAAAATGACCATTTGTTTTGATGCAAGAGCATTTTTTCAATCAAGTCAACATTTGACCTCAAAATAATCTTAGTGTTGTAATCACAATTAAACTGGTTGGGTTCATTAACTTTGTCATTAATATTGCTATTAATTAAGAATGGATAGTTGTCATCAGAGTTATACAACAATTCATGACTTGGATCGTTGCTACAATTTTGGACTACATTAGAATACTTTGTTTTTTAGAATTGTGATTGCACTATTTTTTATTTGGTTCAGTTTGATTATACTATTTATAATATTTTAGTCATTTTCTTATTCATGAACAAATTATAGTCTAATCGTTTGTGATTCATTGCATTACATTGCATGTGCAACTACATTCCTCTTATAACAACCAAGATCATCTTAATACTGGAGAAAGTCACCTTCTGCAAGTGTGATTTACTTTCTACAAGTCTGAATTTACTTTCATGCAAGTGTGTTATTTAAATTCATGTAAAGTTTGAATTGGATTGCAAGTGTTTGTGTGGATTTATCTCGGTGACTTTCGAAACATCTCAATATATTGCCTCGTGACATGAATTTAGAATCCTACAACTATAGATTATACTAGCACAAACAATGCATGATAATTCACAAGTTCCATATAAACCTTGATTGACAATTAAATGTATAGTTTTTTGGTTGTCTTTTTGAAAAATTAGAAAGGTAATTGGAACAACCATCATTTTTGGTACCATTGCTGGGGAACTATGAATAGTGTAGTCATTATTTTGTTGCTTTATTATTATTATTTACTTTAGTAAAGAAGATTTGTTTTTTTGGCAGATTAATGTGATCAATTTCATTTTTTTAGTAGCTTACCTTAAACTAAATGTATCTTTAATTTTTCAAGCCCAAAGTTAGAGATAAATAGGGTATATTTAACAAAAAAACCTAAAAAAACTAATAGTGTAGGTTAATCTCAAGAGGAGAAAGGGCATAAGAAACCAAACTACTTGAATCACATAGTGAGTTGTCTTCCCAAAAAGAATCCTAAAATCTCTAGCTAGAAGCCCAAGGTTACATAAGATTCATCCTCTGAACCAATGGAAACTATGATTTCTAAAGTTATAATCAATAAGAAATTCCACTCTAAAGAGTTGAATTTCCTAGACTCTCCTAAAGCACCTTCAAGGAAGAAGGCAAGCTCCAAGTAGATCTGGCCCATGAAGTCAAGGCAAGAGAAACCACCTTTGAATTCATTATCCATGAGTCAAATGAGGAGACCAACATGAAGAAAATTCCTCACTCCACTCTGCTAAAATTTCACGGTTTATCCAAAGAAGATCCCAACACATTCCTCTTCGAATTTTATGTACTTTGCAGTAGTTGTGACTATGTGAAAGATGCTTAGAAGTTGAAACTATTTCCTTCCACACACAAGAATGTTGCATTACGTTGACACATGAATCTCAACAAGGGTAACATTTTCACCTCAAGTCAAATGAAGAAGAAATTCCTAGAAAAATGTCAAGAGTACTGCAGGGATAAGGAAATAAGGGAAGATGCCGTTAGAATGACTCCAAATGGAGAGAAACGTATTGAATATTATGTCAAAAAGTTTAACTACAATCTTCACAAAACAAGGCAGGAAAACTTAGCTCCTAAGACACTAAGTATCTTGTTTCTAAGAGGAATTTAAAATGATTGCATTCAACTTATCAAATTGATGAGAGGTGGGGATGAATCTTAAAAGCCTTATGATTTCATCATCAGATTATGTGAAAGATATTCTAGGGACACTTCAAAAGCTGGTAGAGGATCTAGATATATATAGACAAGAATAAACAAGGCTATTGGCAACGAAGTGACCAGATAATATATTGGGAACATGCTAGAGTATTTGAAAACTAATATACTAAGTTCCCTGAACTTCTATTTGGACATATTATAAATGAAAAAGAGGGAAAAAACATAATTATCCTTGTCCATCTTCTACTCGAAATGTAGAAGAAGACACCCACTAAAGGAATTTCCCTTGGATCAGATTGAGGTTTGTGCCATATGCAACAAGGAACATGACACAAGAAACTACCCATATCTAATTGGTTTAAAGGCTATTTATCAAGAGGTAAAAGAATTGGAAAAATATTTTTTTGTGGTCCATAAAAGTTTATGGCAATAGAAACCTCAAGATATGGTTCAAGATCAATTTCAATGTTATAATTTCTTATTGGACTAACCCTTCAGTGCAATAGGTTTCTCAACCATGGTGTCATATACCACAAACATGGATGGCTCCTCCTCCCCCAAGGCATCTTTGGAAATAGGGGTGGGGAAATCCTACTTATGGAACCCTCAACAGGTCATTATACAACCACCCATGCAAATTCTACGGCCTTCATAGATGCAACCATCAAAAACAACTCCTCCTCATCCCTAATTACCTACATAACATAGTCATAAATATAATAATGTGAGGGTATCCCAACAAACACATGTTGTTGGACTTGCCACCTACCCTACCTAGTCTATCTCTTCCCTAGATTGCCATGATATTCATCTTCATTATCAAAGGACTAACCAAAGACTATCGTCTTTTTTACATTGAATATTTGAACGAGGGTGTTCAGAATGAATAAAAAAAAACAATAACAATCTCCTAAACCTTGAATGATCATGCACACATGGAATCCTAAAACCCACTTTATTTAGAGAGACTAAATTGAGAGAAACCTATTACTTGGCTCAATTTTGACTTCTTGGGGGAACTCAAGAATGTGTATGTGTTAAAATATCATTGCTTTAAGCCATTAAGGATGTTCCTATCTATTTTAAAGTGGTATCATTTTTTTTTAACAATGCCTAGTAGAATAAGGAAGGATCCCCAAACTGTCTATGTTATGGGCAAGATGTCAAACTTAATGATGGGGGGTGAGGGGGAGGGTTCCCACAACCAAATATTTTAACCTTAGAAAACTAATAGTTAATGTCTAGATCAATAATACAATCATTACTAACACATTAATTGATCTAATAGCTACCATTAATGTCATGACTTGTGATACCATGGATTCCTTAAGACTCTCTAGTCTCAAGTGAACCCCTACTAAACTCCAAGTTGCTGACAAATCAACCATTAAGCAGAGGAAATATTTGAAGATGTAGTGATCTTCATAGGTTCATGGGAATATCTCACTAACTTAACGGTATTAGAACCCAAATCCTCTCTAAGTTGGTATCTTTTAATCATGGGAAGGCCATGATTGGCCACTAACAATGCTTATATTGGCTATTGATATGATAACATGATCATTTTCCACGAGACCTCTACAAAAAACTAAATCTTGTATCCTCCCACCAAACCAAGCATAGATTTTTAAACACCACTCTAGGTTGATGAAGAATATAGTGATGAAGAAGGAGAATCTTATCAGGTTCTCTCTATAGACCAATATCTAGCCATTAGAGAGAAAACTAAGGATGATGAAATTGGTGGTTTCATAGCTTCTTCCTCTCTCTTAGCCAACTCACATGTTATTTACCATGTTATGCATCCAGAAACATAGGTTTCTCTTGCTTGAACTAGCACTTCACCTTTAGAACATGGTTCCCTTAGTTGAATAATACAAAGGACCAACTACAAAAACTAAAGAAATCAACCTCGGGAAGACCTTGAACATCAAGCAAGGGCTAATCGAACAACAAAAAAGAGCCACTGGCTAAAGTGTTACAAAATCACAATGGTGCTTTTGCTTGGGATTACTCTGAAATGAAAGGGATCCATCCTGATCTATGTACACAAAATATATACATTAAGGAAGCATTTAGACCCATTCACTAGCCCTAGTGCTAGATGACTCCACCACTGAGGGATATAGTAAAGGAAGTGCTATATAATTTGCTCAAATCTAATTTTATCTATCCAATTTCTAATAGTTAGTGGGTCTACCCTCTCATATTTATACAAAATATGAATGGTAAATGTGTAGAAAAAACTCAAAATTTGCAGTTGCTAATGAATTCAGATTGAAAACAATAGACATAAATTTATTCTACTTAATCTGCGGAAGGGAAAACATACAACAGAAATAAATGTAATCATTCAATCACAATGAACACAAATTTTTACTGGGAAACACCCCCCCCCACCCTTCTAATTGTATATATCAGAGAAAAAAAATGATCTATTACAATGTCTTCTTCAATCTTTGAAACTCAATTTGCACTGCAATACTAATCTCCTCCCTAGTTTTCTTTGGAAAATACTTAGCCAATATAGGCCTCCCACTCCTCCTATTTCCTGGGGAAATTCATCTCTTAAAGAATAGGAATATCTTCTATTTCCTTGTGCAAATCCTAAGTGGTATACGTAAAATTCTCCTCTGTGGATAGAGGAAAACACCCTAGACCTAAGGGCTAACCTAGTAACAACAAGGGAGAAAATCACACTTGTATTCCTTTAGAGAAATTAACATGAAAAAGAAGGAAGACTTACTTGTATTTCAAATTCTCTTTCTCCTCACTTGAACTCTTTTTCTCCCACTCCAAGCATTTCAGTCTACACCGGAAACATAAGAAAGACAAGCAAACACCACACAAACAAGTAGATCTATAATAATTCCTCCATTCTATGAATCTTAAACATTGAAATAAAATTGTAATCATATATGGTACAAATGTATAAGGAAACAAGAGAACTTTGCATTAAATGGATTAGGAGAAGTTACAATCCAATGATCAATGGCTTGTAGATGTCTCCCCAAGCTAATGTAATACTTCGTTTGTCTCAAGACAATCTCCAATCTTCCACCCAAAGAGCATGAGTGATATGTCTTTAAGCTCAATCTGACAACATAAGGATGTAAGTAAGGTCCTCTAAATCCAACCATGGGCTCTTAGAAGAGGGTAAATTTATAGGTTGAACTGGTAGTTTTGAGTTTTACCAATCTAGGCTTGAGATCCATGAAAGGTGGGAAATCAACTTAAGAGATGAAGGTAATCCCATGGTCATAGGAGTTTGAGGTCATTTTTGCTAGTAAATGGTTGAAACTACTTATGAAGATTCTAGAAGTGGAATCTTCAAGATAAAATATCTTGTTTCTCGAAAATACATAACCAACACACATGCAATAATTGGAAGACTGTGCTGGCAACGCTTTTTCTCAGTTATGCAGCTGCTCTAGGGCAGAGGGGCACAGTTATGGTGCCTGCATTGGCCCTAGAACCAATGATTTTGACCTCAGTTTCTAATTTGTCTTGTACTGCCAGCAAGAGAATGATTTAATCTTTATGGGAGATGATTGCGAGCTCATAAAGGATGATGATTAACCCAATTTATAGGCCATTAGATCCAGCATAAGAGTATAACTCAAGTATGCCAAGTAACTCAAGTGCGGAAAAATAGTAAAAGTGTGACACTTAAGTGTGAGAACTGCGACACATGTGACAAATGAAACTAAATGGTCTATAATAGATTGCTTGTACAAAGTCAAAAATCACGATTGAGGACTGAAATGATTTTCCATGAGATAATTCCAGAGCAGAAGTACAAGGTTGATATAATCATATGTTACAATAGATATTACATCATGATATCATTACTGAGGGAGGCATACCCATACTCAACATATAAGCCATATTAAATATACAATGATAAAAAAATATCGTCTACTGATGACAGTGTGGAACCACGCTTGGATGACCTGAAATGATCATAATTATCATACTCTATGATCTTGGTATGAATCTTGAAAATAGAACCCGGATGGATGAAACTAGATCTAGGGTCTTCAACTTCATTCACTCAATAATGCGAGTCTAACCATGCGATTAAATGAGATGAAGTAAAACATTGTAGACACCATTTGATTACTGGCCAATGATCTAAGTCATTAACAGACGCGAGACAAAACACCGATAATGATAATTGTTCTCAAGGTACTGATGATGATTTTGAACCAACTAGGGTGGTTCATCGCCAAGACAAGTTGAGGAGACAGATCTAGTCTAGCGCTTTAAATAGTTTGATCAGAGATTCCAACAACTAAAAACAATTAACGTCTAATTTTAACCCAAGGACCCTGTTAAATCATTATTATTCTAATTAATATTATTATTCCCAATATTTACTATTTTATTAGTGGAAAAAAAGTTAAACTAGGTAAAAAACTAAATAAATTAAAAGTTTGTTTATTTAAATTCATAAAAATAATTATATAAAGCAACCTTTATCCTTAATGTTAATTATTATCCTTATGGAACAAAGATAAATTAGGTAAATAATCCCATAATACCTTAAGGTTAGTTTAAAAATTATTTTACTACAATATTTAATTATACATATATAACTATATTCCATGGAGAAAAGTCAAAAAAATAGTTAATATAAATAAGCGGAGAAAAGAGTTATAGAATATTAATATATAATAATGTATAATAATACAATATAGTAATAAAATAGATAATAAGTACCCACTATATATTAAAAACAATAATAATAAAATATATATATACTATATAAGTTAGTATTTCATACTACACAATATATACTCGTATACCTAATATAATCATTATACCTAATACTTCAATAATATTTATTATTATATTTAAGGAATTAGGTAAACAAATACCATACTTCCTTAAGGTTAGTTTAAATAATAGCTTATTACCTTAATAATAATTATATACCTATATATAATGTATAATAAAAATACATAATATATAAAAATAATATATAGAGGTAACAATAACAATACATAACCATTATGTATTAATAATAATAATATATATATTACTAAATAAAAATAATAATACTATATAATAAAATCTATAAAATTAAAAACAACATATCGTCACATAATAAAAATAAAAATAAATACATAGTAATTATCTATTAATTAATAAATAAAATAAATATATATAAACCAATAATCCTAAATATTTATTATAAATAAGGAATAAGGTAAATTAGGTAAAATTACTATTATTTTAATAAAATATATAATATATAAAGTACTATAAATACATAATAAATAATATGTATACAATAATATATAATAATAGTAAAAAAAATTTCAATAGAAACACCTAGATCAAGACGGAAAGGGAAGACAGGAAGGAAACTGAAACTGAAAAAAGGATACTAGGACGAAGGGGTAGGGATCCAAGATCTACTGATTTTCCAGCCATCATCTCTGTTGAGATTGATAGGCCTTCTTTTGATTTCAATGGCTTCCCTGAATTTACGATGATGGAACTGAGCAACTTTGGCCACGACCTTGGCCTCCTCAATACAGACCTGATGCTTGGTCTTATCCACATGCTCTGCTAACGCTGAAGACTTGGTTCTCCCATGTCTCAGGTCAGCCACATGTTCATTAATCCTCTGCTGGATGGAGCACCCCATTTCCCCTATATAGGGTGTCCCACAGGAACATGGGATCAAATAAACACCCTTCATATCCTTAGGGTTCACAGGATCCTTCACCGATTGGAGGGAGTTTCGGATGGTGTTGAGGGGCCTGAAGGTAGAGGGAATGTCGAATCTCTTAAGGATCTGAGCAATCTTGTCCGTGGTTCCTTGGACATATGGGAGATGGACACTTAGACGGTGCTCCCTTGGTTCTTTCTTGATTAACGCATTTCTGGAGGCCTTGAGAAAAGCCTTCTGACCAAGGCGCCTACTATATCCATTCTCCACAAAGACATCAAGGAGATGGGATCTCTCCTTATCCAAGCTCTCTTTATTAGAAATCCTAAGGGCACGACTAGTGAGGGTGTTGAGAACACCCATCTTCTGAGCAGGGAAATGATGGGAATCGGCATGAAGATACTGCTCAGTATGCGTTTTCTTTCGGAACACGGAGTGGGAGAGAGAGCCATCTTCGTTCTTTGAAATAAGAATATCCAGGAAAAGGAGGCAACCATCGACCTCATTTCCATGGTGAAGTTAATGGTAGAGGACTGATCGTTCAGGTGATTAAAGAAACGATCCAGCTCCTCCTGGCCATGGGGCCAGATGACATTAGTGTCATCTACATACCTTTTCCAAAGCTTGGGAAGAAGACGAGCCGAGGCTAGAGCTTTGGCTTCGAAATCTTCCATAAAAAGGTTCGCAACAATCGGGGAAAGAGGGGAACCCATATCCACACCACATGTCTACTCAAAGAACTCCCCCTCGAAACAGAAGAAAGTGGAAGTGAGACAAATCTCCACCAGATGAGCGGTATCGGGATCAGTCAGGCGATAAATCACTTCCAAGGCCTCCTTAATAGGGATACAAGTATATAGGGAGACCACATCAAAACTGACCAGAATGTCCTCAGGGTTAAGCCTAATATCCTTGAGCTCCGTGATGAAGGATGCAGAGTCCTTTACAAAGGACTCAGTGCGGCCAACCAGGGGCTTAAGTTTAAGGGCTAGAAATTTGGCCAGAAGGTATGTCAGACCACCAATGGTGTTGACAATAGGCCTCAGAGGGGCCCCTATTGTGAATCTTAGGCAACCCATAGATCCTAGGAGCTACAAGACTGCTCTCAATGAACTTATGGCACAGGGAACTCACCGAGCTGCTAGACTTGATGGCTAGAGCCACTGTGCTGGAGATCTTCTTCAGAGGGTTCTTGGGAAGTTTTTTGTAACTGCCACTATTGTGAAGATGATCTAACATCTTCTTACGGTAATCATCTTTGTTAAGGATAACCGTAGCCCCTCCTTTGTCAGCTTTTAAAACGACAATATTTTCATTCTAATTTAAGGACTTCAGGGCATAGAATTCCTCCCTGCTGAGGTTCCTTCGAGGGGGCTTAGCCCTCCTAAGGACGACAACGCAATCCTGCCTAATAGAATCCTTAATATTGTCAGGAAGATCTCTAATCTCGTATTCAACATCACAAATAATGTCGTCCATTGGGATTCTTCTCGGAGTAAGGGCGAAGTTTAGACCCTTGCTTAAAAGACTAAAAACAGAAGGGGCGAAAGAAAAACAAGAAAGGTTAACCACCTTATTATTCTGGGAGGAAGAGTGAAGGAAAGCCTCCTTGTTATTGACCGAAAAATCACTGACATCAGGGCAAGAATTATTAGAGCTACATAAGCTATCATCCTGCAAATTGCTATCAAGAGAACTATTACAAATACTATAGTTAACCTTACCCTTATCTATATAATTATCCCTCTTACTAATATTAATAATTTTCTCATTATTATTATTGAATTCATTATTATTAACATTATTATTATTATTACTATTACGTAGATTATTATTATTGTTAATGTGCTTATTATTATCATTAATCAAACTCCCATTATTATTATTATACGAAAAATTCGTATTAAAATCATTATTCAATTTTCTATTATACATATTGTTGTGATTATATAAATTATTATTAATGTCGTTGATATTAAACCTCCTATTACCGCTTTTATATTTACCACCGTTAATATGGTTCTTTATAGTGCATACCACCATAAGAGTTATTAATCCGATTTATAATTCCGTTACCACTATTGCTATGCAAACAAACGAGATTATCCTCCCGCCTGTTGGAAAAACTCCGGAGATTAATGCTGCTGCTAACCCTATCTTGACCTATAAAATTACTACCACCTGTACCGTTAAAGGGGCTAATAAATTCAGCTCGACCGCCGCTCGAAGACTCACCTACCATGTTGTCCAACGCTTTGCTAGTAAACTACCTCCCGCGTTTGGAACTCTCCTGAACGCTCCTGTTGTCTGCCCCCGCATCGCTTGGCGGTGAGACCACGCTAACACGTTCGTCATTGCCAATGATCTGGTCTCTTAAATGAAGAACCAGATCACCATTGCACGTAGGCGAGGTCACAATGGCTTTGAAATTAGATGAGGGCCGTGACAAACCCAGTTCGCGAGAGGGACAATACGCCTCTCCCTTCTGGACAGCAGCCTCATCTCCTATCGGAAACTGAGAGGGAGCACTTGAGGGCCACGAAACTCCCGGAACCTCCTCGCCCATCAGTATCAAAGCATGACGAGGAAAATTAGATTGGCTTGACTGCCGGCATACAGGTTGCTCCGGAGCGACCGGGGAAACAACAATGCCAGAACCATCTGAGAAATCTGCTGCATCAACCAATGACAGAGCAGAGATGCCACTGTAGTCTCGCAACCCTGAATGCTGCCCACGTTCCACGCAGCAATTACCAGAGGCTTGCTGACCTGCCGAGGGTGAGGAGAAAGAACTGATGGACGAAACCCAAGAACTGAGGGCCGATTTCTGAGAGGCAGAAATACGGCTCAGGGAACCACCATCCAACGACTCATACCTTGCAGATTTCTAAGCTAAGATCTGAAACTTTGATGCCTGCTTTTGTCCCCTGATCTCCTCCAAACGTAAGGATTTTAATGCAAAGCATGCATCTATTCTGGCCCACAACAAGGGAGAGATCATGTTCGAAAGTTCAAGGTGGAGCCTCAGAAGATCAAGAGAGAAGCGACAGAGGTCTCTCCTAACCCTATTAATTTCAGACCTCAAAAGTGCTAGACTAGCTTTAATGGACACTCCATGGTTAGCAGGAGTGTGGAGGCGATGATTGATCTGGGCGAAAACCGGGATAACCATGGAATCTCTGCATCTCTTCAGAAAGGCTAGATCTGTCTTCAACTTCGAGACCTGCAAGCGTGCCCGTTCAAAATGGTGAACTTTAGATGTAATGGCTTTACCGTGCAGGGAATCAATTGTAGAATTGAGGCTTCTATGATCCATCATAGTTATAAGAAGAATTTCGGCATAAATCACATAAGGAAATACATTTTCCAACGCGTTTCGAACCAACTAGTGTGGTTCATCGTCAGGACAAGTTGACGAGACAGATCTAGTCTAACACTTTAAATAGTTTGATCAGAGATTCCAACATCTAAAAACAATTAATGTCTAATTTTGACCCAAGGACCCTGTTAAATCATTATTATTCTAATTAATATTATTATTCCCAATATTTACTATTTTATTAGTGGAAAAAAGTTAAACTAGGTAAAAAACTAAATAAATTAAAAGTTTGTTTATTTAAATTCATAAAAATAATTATATAAAGCAACCTTTATCCTTAATGTTAATTATTATCCTTATGGAACAAAGATAAATTAGGTAAATAATCCCATAATACCTTAAGGTTAGTTTAAAAATTATTTTACTACAATATTTAATTATACATATATAACTATATTCAATGGAGAAAAGTCAATAAAAATAGTTAATATAAATAAGCGGAGAAAAGAGTTATAAGAATAATAGAATATTAATATATAATAATGTATAATAATACAATATAGTAATAAAAATAGATAATAAGTACCCACTATATATTAAAAACAATAATAATAAAATATATATATACTATATAAGTTAATATTTCATACTAACAATATATACTCGTATACCTAATATAATCATTATACCTAATACTTCAATAATATTTATTATTATATTTAAGGAATTAGGTAAACAAATACCATACTTCCTTAAGGTTAGTTTAAATAATAGCTTATTACCTTAATAATAATTATATACCTATATATAATGTATAATAAAAATACATAATATATAAAAATAATATATAGAGGTAACAATAACAATACATAACCATTATGTATTAATAATAATAATATATATATACCTATAAAATTAAAAACAACATATCGTCACATTAATAAAAATAAAAATAAATACATAGTAATTAATCTATTAAATTAATAAATAAAATAAATATATATAAATCAATAATCCTAACTATTTATTATAAATAAGGAATAAGGTAAATTAGGTAAAATTACTATTTATATATATTGTAATAAAATAAAATAATATATAATATATAAAGTACTATAAATACATAATAAATAATATGTATATCCTATATACGAGAAAAAAAAATTCAATAGAAACACCTAGATCAAGACGGAAAGGGAAGACCGGAAGAAAACTGAAACGGAAAAAAAGGATACTAGGATGAAAGGGCAGGGATCCAAGATCTATTGATTTTCCAGCCATCATCTCTGTTGAGATTGATAGGCCTTCTTTCGATTTCAATGGCTTCCCTGAATTTACGATGATGGAACTGAGCAATTTGGCCACGACCTGGCCAAGTTGCTTAGTCCGCATATAATTCGGGAAAGCCATTGAAATCGAAAGAAGGCCTATCAATCTCAACAGAGATGATGACTGGAAAATCAGTAGATCTTGGATCCCTGCCCTTTCGTCCTAGTATCCTTCTTTCATCCTAGTATCCTTCTTTTAGTTTCCTTCCTGTCTTCCCTTTCCGTCTTGATCTGGGTGTTTCTATTGAAAAGATTTTTTTACTATTATTATATATTATCGTATACCCATTGTTTATTATGTATTTATAGCACTTTATATATTATATATTTTATTACAGTAATTGTACCTAATTTACCTTATTCCTTATTTATAATAAATAGTTAGGATTATTGATTTATATATATTTATTTTATTTATTAATTGAATAGATTAATTACTATGTATTTATTTTTATTTTTATTAATGTGACGATATGTTGTTTTTAATTTTATAGATTTTATTATATATATTATTATTAGTAATACATAATGGTTATGTATTGTTATTGTTACCTCTATATATTATTTTTATATATTATGTATTTTTATTATACATTATATATAGGTATATAATTATTATTAAGGTAATAAGCTATTATTTAAACTAACCTTAAGGAAGTATGGTATTTGTTTACCTAATTCCTTAAATATAATAATAAATATTATTGAAGTATTAGGTATAATGATTATATTAGGTATACGAGTATATATTGTTAGTATGAAATATTAACTTATATAGTATATATATATTTTATTATTATTGTTTTTAATATATAGTGGGTACTTATTATCTATTTTATTACTATTTTGTATTATTATGCTATTATATATTTTAATATTCTTATTATTCTTATAACTCTTTTCTTCGCTTATTTATATTAACTATTTTTATTGACTTTTCTCCATTGAATATAGTTATATATGTATTATTAAATATTGTAGTAAAATAATTTTTAAACTAACCTTAAGGTAATATGGGATTTATTTACCTAATTTATCTTTGTTCAATAAGGATAATAATTAATATTAAGGATAAAGGTTGCTTTATATAATTTATTTTTATGAATTTAAATAAATAAACTATTAATTTTTTTAATTTTTTTACCTAGTTTAACTTATTTACACTAATAAAATAGTAAATATTGGGAATAATAATAGTAATTAGAATAATAATGATTTAACAGGGTCCTTGGGTCAAAATTAGACGTTAATTGTTTTTAGCTGTTGGAATCTCTGATCGAACTATTTAAAGCGCTAGACTAGATTTGTCTCCTCAACTTGTCCTGGCGATGAACCACACTAGTTGTTTTGAAACGCGTCGGCAAATGTCTTTCCTTATGTGATTTACGCTGAGATTCTTGTTATAAATATATTTATATTGTTCTCACACGCATGACGGGTCCTGTTGTGCTCAAATGAATCCAACGGCCATGAACTAACCACGTCATCCTAACCCTTTTATTGTAGCTCTCCTTATGCCTCCAGGATGACCCTCCAGGACACGTCATCCCATTTTTCCCTTGTTGACAATTCCTTGGTGTGCCCCCTTATTATCTTCCAGGGCCTCATTATCAGGCTTGCATGTATGGTGGGGTTGCATGGCCTCCTCTTCCCATTGGTCCACTGCTCCAACTTTGACTTCTACCACAACTCGTACCACATCACCATGATTATTTTGTCCTGGCACCCTCCTTTTGTTGCACCTCTTTACCCTTACGGGGTTATAGTGTCAAGTTAACATGTTCAGTGGGACCACTTCTTACCAATTGGAGTGCATGCTCTACCAGCGCGGCTTGACTTAAGTCATCCCACATACTTCCTCTTGACGCATACATTCCTGCCACACTTTATTTCTCTGGGGTGAGACCATTGATTGTGCATGGGCCAGTGGGTCTCACCTCCACACATCATTCCTTCAAATTGGCCCAAGTGGCTATAACACCATTTCATCACGATGCCTAGGCCCCAACGACTATTTGCATTCTCACTTTTATTAAACAACCAAGGTGGGTCCCTCTTAGACACGTCACCGTAGCACTGGCCTCCTGGTGATTTATGTCATCATACATCTTACACCTCAAGGGTGGGGACCACCGGGACATGTCATCCCAACCCTAACACCTCGATGCTTTTCCTTTGTGCATTTCTTTAACCTCAAGGAACCATCCTCTAAGACACATAGAAACTGTGAACCATCCCATTCCATATTTTGTCTCTTCTGATTGGCCCATGTGGTTGCGGCACCACCACGTAATATCATGTTGCTAACCTTGCCTTCATTCCTTGCGTTCCCCTGGGAACGCTTTAGTGTTAACACTACGAGATGGTTTTTTGAGTGGGTCCATCCCAAACCAATAGCATAGTTTTTGGGCCACGTTTTCACCATCATGGCTCGGACTTACATCATCTTGTTCTCTGCTACAAGTAATCCCTTTTTATACTTCCATAATTTAACCTCGGGGATGGGTTGTCGCATGGAATCCATCTTGAACAATGGGAATGTACTATGCCTTCGAGTTGTAAGCTCAGCAGGTGTGATTCCCAGTCATCCCAGCCAACCACTTTGTGATACAAAACTAATCTTCTAAGATAAAATCTTTGGGCCATGTCAGATTCCTTCATCAAATCATGATAGGGGAAATCTAGGAACACCAATACTAGGCTTCCACAACTAGTGTTCTACTAGGTGAAGGATAAGGTTAGTTGGCCACATGATAAGTTTAAGTCTCTGCCCTCCTATGCCACAACACTTCTTACATTTGATCTCTGCCATGGATCGACTAGAAGGAACTCACCAGAACTTGAGCAACCTGTGTAATCTTGGTCTCAGTGGTGATCAACAGAGCTCGTCTCCTCTTTGTGCCTATAGCCTTCCACTATTTTATTCAACCATGGTTAGGCCACGAGGGTTCTGCAGACATCAATATATGCACCAATGTTCAATAATGGTTTTGGTGACTTACTAAAGAACCTACCAACACTACCCCTCATGAGCTTAAGACAAAACTGCTCCTCCTAGGTCCGCAGGAATTATAAAATACCAGAAGGCCCCTAAGGAGATCAACGCTCCCCAATAATACGCAGGCTAATGGGTACCATAAAGCTTGCAATGCCTTAACTAGTAACAGAATGGCACTTGTCAAAGACCCCCAAGATTTTTGAAAATGCATGGATAAGAAGCCTCTAGTATAAAGTCACAAGTCATTATAGTTAAAAGAGGATGTCATCCTCAGCATCAACACATGCCTCATAGATTGATTCATAGGTTATTGAAAAATATTTATTTATACATCTATATATGTATGTGCAGGCTCTGTTAAACAGGTTGTATTTACTATTAATTTTATTTTGTAATAAAAGAGTTCACATACTAAATATTGTAATGGTTGAATCTGGTTCTCATGAACCATGTTGATGCCTTTAACCTATGCGCATTTTATTTTTTATTTTGTCGCAGTTTATTTCAGACCCATAGGGACCAATTCAATGCTTTTAACATTTCCTAGCATATTAATAGTTCATGTTATATTAATGGTATGGTCATATATTTCATAAGACATGACAGTTCAAATGAGAGATGTGTTATACCCTCATGAGCACCATTTCAGTCCATAATACAAGCACGTGTTCATTACATATATAGGCACCATTTCAATCCAACAATGCAAACACATGCATGAATTATCAGTTATGAAAATACAGAGAGAGCACTTATCTTGTAATTTTTCAGGGCAACTAAGTCTGGGAAAAGGACTCTCCACCCAACCATAGACAACTAAAACCAAGCTCACTAACAGCTAGAACCTTCAAACTAGATTCCAGAGACTAGGGGGCTTGCTTAAAGGATTGAAACACCAACCGCTAACTGAAACAGGCAATCCAGAGGACCTCCTTCTTCCACCCACCAACCACTCAATAGTCAAATAATATACAGGGAATCTAGAGGTCAACTTCCTCCACCATCCACCTACCCAATGGACGCTCATCAACACCCATAGGGAATCCATAGGCCAACTTCCTCCACCCTCTAGCTACCCAATGGAAGCTAATTAACACATATAGTCCAAAGGCTTCTTCTCCACCCAAAAAACACACACAAAATCCAACAGCCAACTACCTCCACCCCAAGGGTTTCAAGGGAGTCTAGAGAAGTAAGACTCTGCCCTAAACATAGTGGTTCCAACCACTCTGTGGAATCCAAAACCCATTGTAAAATCACAGCAAGAATGGCTTCAAAGGTCCTCCCTTTAGGAATCCAAAGACACAATCCTCCACCCATATATGTTAAGATACATATCACGATGCTTGGTTTGAGCCCCCATTTAACATTTAAATGCATATATTTATGTCATGAGCCCACACCTGATGGGTCCTATTGTGCCTAACTGAATCCAATGGCTATGAACTAACCACATCATCCCAACGCTTTGACTCTAGTTCTCCCTATGCCTCTAAGATGACCTTCCAGGACACATCATCTCGTTTTTCCCCTCCTAAAAATTCCTTGGCATGTTCTCTTGTTATCTTCCAGGGCCTCATTATTAGGCTTACATGTATGGTGGGGTTACACAGCCTCCTCTTCCCATTGGTTCGTTGCTCCAACTTTGACTGCCACCACAGCTTGTACCACGTCACCCTGATTGTTTTGTCTGGCGAACTCCTTTTGTTGCACCTCTTTACTCTTACAGGGTCATAGCATCAGGTTGATATGTCTGGTGGGACCACCTCTTCTCCAATCAGGGTGCATGCTCTGCCAACACGGCTTTTGTTATGTCATCTCACATACTTCCTCCCAACGCATATATGTCTGGCGCCTTTTATACCTCTGGGGTGAGACCTTCAGGTTTGCATGTGCTGGTGGGTCTCACCTTTGCACATCATTCCTTCTAATTGGCCCAAGTGGCTATGACGCAATGTCATCCCAACTCCTATGCCCCAGCACCTATTTTTACACTCACTTTTATTAAACAGTCGAGGTGGGTCCCACCAGGACACATCACCTTGGCACTGGCCTCCCAATGATTTATGTCATTGTACATCTTAAACTGCTAGGTTTGGGATGACCAGGACATGTCATCCCAACCCAAACACCTCGACACTTTTCCATCATGTGTTTCTTTGGCTTCAGGGAACCATCCTCCAAGACATGTATAAACTATGGGCCATCCCCTTTCGCATGTCGTCTCTTCTGATTGGCTCACGTGGTTGTGGCACCACCATGTAATCCTGCACTACTCACCCCGCCCTTGGAAATGCTCCAATATTAAACTGACGGGATGACTTGCTAAGAGGGTTTATCCGCAACCAATAGCATATTTGTCAATCAACGTGTTTGCCTTTGTGGTCGAGACTTATCTCATCTTATGCTCTGCTATAAGTAATTCCTTTTTTTACTTCCATGATTTCACCCCAGGGATAAGTGTTCGTACGAGCTCCATCCTGGAAAATAGGAATGTGCTCCACCTCCAAGCTATAAGCCTAGCTAGCCTGGTGCCCAGTCATCCCTTCTGACCTCTTTGTGATACAAAAATAATCTTCCAAGATAAAATCTTTAGGCCATGCCATCTTTCTTCATCTAATTGCAATAGGATAAATATGAACATGACAAAACCAAGCTTCCACAGCTAGGGTTCTTCCAGGTTAAGGATAAGGTTAGTTGGCCACATGATAAGTTTATGTCTCCACCCTCCTATGCCGCAACACTACTTGCATTTGATCTCTACCATGGCCTGACTAGAAAGAACTCACCATAACTTGAGTGATCCATGTAATCTTGGTCTCAATGGTGATCAACAAAGCTTGTCTCCTCTCTATGCCTATAGTCTTCCACTAGTCTATTCAACCATGGTTAGGCCACAAGGGTTCTGCAGACATCAAGATCTGCACCAAAATTCAATAATGGTTATGGTGACTTACTAAAGAACCTGCCAATGCTACCCTTCCTGAGCTTAGGATAGAATTGTTCCTCCCGAGTCTCCGAGAGTTATAAAATACCAGAAGTACCCTAAAGAGATCATAACTCCCTGAGCATACGCAAGCTAAGGGGCACCCTAAGGCTTTCAATTCCTTGACTAGAAACACTATGGCGCTTTTGAAAGACCTCCAAGAATACTGAATATGCATGGCTAAGAAGCCTCTAGTATAAAGTAATAGTCCATTGCAGTTAACGAGGAAGTCATCCTCAACATCAACACATGCCTCATAGATTGATTCACAGGCTAGCAAATAATATATATTTATACATCTATATATGTATGTGTAGACCCTATTAAATAGGTTGTCTTCGTTGTAACTATTATTTTGTAATAAAAGGGTTCACGTACTAAATATTGTAATGGTTGAATGTATTTCTCAAGAAACATGTTGATGCCTTTAACCTGTGTGCATTTTATTATTTATTTTATCATAGTCTATTTCAGACCCATAGGGACCATTTCAATGCGTTTAACATTTCCTAGCATATTAATCATTCATGTTATATCAATGGCACAATCAATCTTTCCTAAGACATAACAGTTAAAATCAAAGATACATTATACCATGTTCATCACATCCATGAGCACCATTTTAGTCCAAAATGAAAACACATGCTCATTATAGATATAGCCACCATTTTGATCCAGTGATGCAAACACGTACGTGCATTATCAATTAGGAAAATATAAAGAGATCACTTATCATGTAATTTTCAGGGCAACTGAGTTTGGCAAAAGGACTCTCCACCCAACCATAGACAATTGTAGCCAACATCACTTGCAGTTGTCACCCCCGGGTCAGATTCCAGAGACTGAGGGGCTTGCTCAAAGGATTGAAACACCGACTTCTGGTTGAAACAAGGAATCCATAAAACCTCCTTCCTCCACCCACCATCTAGTTAGCGATCAAATAATATATAGGGAATCTAGAAGCTACTACCTCCACCCTCCAGCTACCCAATGGAAAATAATCAACACATGTAGGGAATCCATAGGCTTCTTCTCCACCCAAACACACACAGGGAATCCAGAGGCTAACTACCTCCACCCCAAGAGTGTTAAGGGAGTCCAAAGAAGAAATTATCTACCCAAAAAACAATGGTTCCACCCACTTTAGGAAATCTAGAACCCACTATAAAATCACATCAAGGATGGCTTAAGAGATCCTCCCTATAGGAATCGAAGGACACAATCCTACACCCACACCATCAAAGGAATCTATAGAAAACCATCTCTACCCTCTAGCTTGACAGGGACTCGAGAAGCAGTGTTCCTCACCAAGGAGAGACCATATTCATTTCAGTCATGCAAATCGAACTATTGTCATTGTCTTCTCTTCTCTTCAACAATCCTTTATCTTCTCTTTTGTGTTGTTCCCTGTTGAATGTTTCTCGAATGGGTGAATCTACTTGGATGAGTGAATCAGAAACGATCCTCCTCTCCTAAGGTTGAACCCCTCCTTTTTCCCTTATTCTTTACCTTGTTGTGCAAAGATTGACCCCCCTGTCCTTTTTGCCTTGCTATGTCTAGTTTTCATAATTTTTCTTGTCCCCTTTACCTTGTTATGGTTTTCAAGCACATGGCATGTATACTTCCCCTTCCAACCCATTTTAATTTAGGAACCAGTTGATTTAAGGTGCACCAACAAACCTTTAATGGTTGTCCAAAACATTCTAGATTTCATTTATAAGGAAACCTTACATATCCCAAGCATGCAACCTCCTTAGCTCTAGAATCTATGCCCCTTTTAACTCAGCCCATTTTAACATAATTTGCAAAATATTTATATTGCATTTTTGTGAGGAAACCCGGGTTGAGGTTGTCATAGATAAGTAGGCAAGTTTAACCATTTATGTAGTGTAATTCACATGTAATATAGTTCAAAACCCGAGAACATAAGAAAAAATAGAGATAAACCCCTAGAAATATCCATTTAATAATAGAAAATAGAGAGTTATGCTCACTTTCCTCTTCAAGGGGCCACCCTCTAAGAGAAATTTTCTAAATACAAACACAATTATTGACAAAGAATTATGTAACCCTCTACTCAATATATATCTATCCATAGAGTATTAACTACCTATGGTCCTACTTATAATGAGATCGCACTAACTAATTTGGGTTTTATTAAAAAACAGGACCCTTTTTATAATGAATGACTATTAACTAACTAATTAAATTACACACATACATTAATAATGTATCAAAGTAAAGGGGTTAGGGACAGACCCTTACATGCCCTCCCCCTTTAAGTGTAGTATTTTCCTAAAGGCTAAAGATGATTAAATTGTTGGAGAATCACTATTGGTCCCCATGTAGTATATTCTAGTTGCATATCTTTCCACTAGATTAATACTTAATAATGTGTTGGTGCAATTGGTGCTCTCTGGTATCCAATATTGCTTCTAGTTGGATCCAAATGAAACCTTCTTCATCAAGTTTTAGTAGGTTCATTTTCAATTTTCAATGTTATCCCACAACATTCTTCAAACAAGAAACATGAAAGACTAGATGAATCTTGGAGTGGGTTGGAAGATCCAATTTGTAGGCAAATTGACTAATACATCTTATGATCTAATAGGACCCATATAACTTAGAAGCTAGATTATAGGGAACTTTATCTTTGGGTGATGTTTTTTACTAAGGTTGTAAGCGAAGGAAAACTTGGTCCTCTCTAGCAAAAGAATGTTCAAATATATGTTGATCATATTGTTATTTCATTCGATTTTGTGCCAAATCTAAGTTTCCTTGAGAATGCAAATAACAGTATCTCTAGTGTGAAGTGTTTTATCTATTGCATGAACCTTGGATGTGCTTGGTACATAGGTTACCACAAAGTGCATTTTTGGACATAAACCGCTTCATATGGTGTCATTTTGGTAGCTCCATATAAGTGATATTGTACCACCATTCAACAAGGGAAAGCAATTGTGCCCACCAGTGTGGATTTTTAGAAGAAAATCATCTCAAATATTTCTAAGAACTTCTTGACCACTTCCATTTGACCATCCTTTGAGTATTATATGCAATTCTCACATTTATTTGTGTACCTTGAAGTTAAATAACTCTTGCCAAAATTTGTTTGTGAATGTGGGCTCTCGATATGAAGTAATGGAAGTGGGTATACCATGTAGCTTGAAGATCTAATCCATGAATGCCTAGGAAATAAACGAAGGAGTGATAGGGTGAGATAGGACATAGAAATGAGTAGCTTTAGAAACGAAATCTATCGCCACCATAATCATTGTTTTGTTGCCTGCTTTTGGAAGTCCTACAATAATATCCATTGGAATTTCTTTCCAAATTTGTGTTTGGATCGGTAGAGGTTTCAATTTCCTTGATAGATTTACTATCCATCCCTTATTTCCTTTGAAAGCATCACAAGATGATGCAAAATCCCAGGTATCTATTTTCATGACTTCCTAGAAGAATGAATGCTTAGCTCTTTTGAAAGCATGAGTGACCTGCTATTGGTGATGAGTGTAACTTCTTTAAAACTTGTTGTTTGAGGGTTAAATATTTTACCAAGTTAATGTGCCTTTTAAACCATAATGTATCGTGCTTCTATGTACATGTTTTACAAGGTTTGGGATCTTTTGAAGTTTTTGGATGATTTTCCTTGAGGTACTACTTTCCGATCATTCCATGCAAGCTTCCTCAAGCCATCTTAGACTTGGTAATGATAAGGAGAGGAGTGACACATCCTCTTCAATTTTTTTGGATAAGGCATCAACCACAACATTCTCTTTACCTTTCTTATATTTGATCTCATAATCATATCCCAACATTTTGGTGACCCATTTATGTTTCTCTAGTGAATACAATCCTTGTTTGAGGAAGTACTTTAGACTCTTATGGTCAATATTAATTTTAAATTACTCCCTATGAGATATGGACACCAAGTCTCCACCACATGAATGATAGCCATCATTTCCTTCTCATTTGTGTATTTTCCCAAATTGTTGTCACACAATTGTTTACTGGTGAATTTCAATGGCCATCCTTCTTGTATCAATACTACTCTAAGACCCCTTCCTGAGGCCTCACGTTCCAAGACAAAGCCTTCTTAGTTTGAAGCATTGCTAATAATAGACCAATGCATATGGATTTCTTTAAAGGAATGAATATTAGTGTGGCTTCCTCACTCCAAACAAAGGCATTCTTTTTTACTGAAGTTAGGGGAGCTATAATTTTTCCATAAAATTTCACAAATTTCACATAGCAGCCTATAAGTCCTAACAATCCCTTAAACTCTTTAGTATTTTTGGACATGACCAACCTTGCATACCCTCCACTTTCTGGGGATCAACTCATACTCCTTCTTTACTTACGTTGTGACCCAAATATTCAACTTCAGGAGCCCCAAAGCATATTTGGAGCACTTCACAAATAATTTTTTGTCTCTCAAGAGTTCTAAGAACTTATCAACATGCTTTTTGTGTGATTCCCATGCTTTATTATTGATCAATATATCATCAAAGAATACCAACACAAATTTGTGTAGGAATAGTTTGAAAATCTCATTCATGAGGCAATGGAAAGTGGATGGAGCATTACAAAGACCAAAAGGAATCACTATAAACTTTTGATGACCTTCATGTGTTCTAAAAGCTATCTTTGGGATTCTTACCTCTTTCATCATGATTTGGTGGTATCATGATTGTAGATTGATCTTAGTGAAAAACTTTTCTCCATGAAGTTAATCTAGGAGATTGTCAATAATTGGATAGGAAATTTTTCCTTGATCATCTACGTATTGAAAGCCCTAAAAGCAAGACACATGTGTTGAGTGTCTTCCTTGTTTAACATGGATATTGATGATGAGTAAGGGCTTGTACTAGGACATATGACCCCTAGCTCCAATAGTTTCTAAAGGATATTTTCTATTTCATTGTTTTGTGCAAAAGGGTGTCAATAAGGACATACATTTGGTGGTTGAATTCCTGGAAATAGGGAAATTATGTGGCCATGCTCTCCTCGAGAAGAAGGTAAACCTTTTGGTGTATCAATGACCTAATTATGTTTTTCAAGTACAAGCTGCAAATATATGTGGATATTTTGTGTCATAATATCCAAACATGTATGGCATTAAATTGGGAAATAATGCTAGAGTGACCTTTATTTAATAAATTCTCCATATAATGAGAATTAGCTATTTCAAGGGAACTTTATTGAAGCCCTTGAAGAGTGTGTATGTCTCCCTTTTTAAAGAAACACATATAGAGTTCTTTGAAATCCATTATGAGTAGTCCCAATGTGCGTATCCATTTTTCTCCAATACCATATGATAACCACCTATGTGATGGAAAATATATGGGTTTCAAGTTGATAATCTCCCATCTATAGTTTTAAATTTTCACATCTAACCCCACATTTCATCGCACATCCATTAGTGATCACTATTTGAAATTTTTCTATGGATGTACAAAGCAATGGGTTTCTTCTACAACTCTCTTTTCAATGAAATAATGGGTACTTCCACTATCAATTAGGACTATAACTTTATGGTTCTTGATGTAGCTCCTAAGTTTCAATGTTTGTATTTTTGAAATGCCTGATAATGCATATAGAGAGATTAATGGTTCTTTAGGAGGAAATGATAATTCATTATATGCTTAATTTTGGGTGTTATTGTCTTCAACTTGTCATGTTGAAATCTCTTCATTTGTTATTTCCTTTTTCAAGGCTTGAGTAGTCATATTCAATTTGGAACATTTTTTTTTCTCTACACATGACCTAGAGCATAGTTTTCATGACAATTATAGTAGAGTCCATGTCTTTGGTGATCTGCCATTTTTGTTTGAGACAAACTTTGTACCTTTAAAGGATGAGTATGCATTGTGCTTGGAGAATAATCTTGGAGAGGATGAGTGTGAGCAAAGAATTCTAGTCCTTTTATTTATGAATTAATAATCATTTCATCTTTTGAATCCCTCTCAGTTACTTCTAGCTATGTAGCAGGATGTTGTATTCTAACTTGTGCTTGAATCTCCTCCTTGAGACCATTAGTGAACATTCTTTATAGAAGGAATATTAAGTTCTCTATATGGATGGATAATAGTTCAAAATATGTTCTAAAGTCAATGACTGAGCCAATTTGGTGTAACTTGGTAATTCGCCCCAAATAATTAGTATCCCTATCAAAATGTGCATAGAAAAATTTAACAAATTGACTCTAGATAATGTAGCCTCAATAGGTTTTTTTATGGCATTCCCGCCATTTCCATCATTCTTTATATAAATATAGGATCCACACCCTAAGTTTTATCAAGTGATCATTAATACCTTGGACAGTGGAGTAATTTTCCATCTGAGTGCCATCCTAAGAGGCCATAACCATCAAACTTGTTCAAGTCCACCATAAGATGATGATGCCATATGTTATTATCCATTGATATATTGTTGTGTAGACCTAATGAGTATTGTGGGTGGCTAAATTGATCTGAGTTAGAATTTTCTTCTTGGTGTAGCTCAATTTGTTGTGTAGTCAGGTGGTTTTATCCTTGTATGATTTGAGGTAACATATATGAAAACTACTCAGTCAATTTTGTCTCAAAGTTTCAAACCTCTCATATAGCTTCTTGTTGAACTTATCTCCCAACATATTTATGTTTTCTTGACATTTCTTAAGCTAACCTCCCAATTCAAACTTATTTGTAGTAGAGTAGGTATTCATGTTGTTTAGTGAAGTATGAAAATGCTTATAAGCATTATCCTTCATAGGAGAGCTCCCTGGAAAAAGTTATTGGATCCTAAGGACAAGGGAGTGTTAGGTGTTATAGCTCTTTCAAATACATGTGGATTCCAAAAATTGTACTTGGTTTGATATCTCAAGGCACCAACTAAGGAGGTTGAACTATCTCTTAAGAAAAAAAAAAAAAAAAATGAGCTTGGTAACCCTAGAAAAAGATCCTAAAATCACCATAAAATAACGTGTACAAGGTAGGGCTTGAGTCGAAAAATGGAAAACAATCACAAATATCGACCTAAATATTTCCATCCTCCTTTTTTACATCAATAATCAACATAAAGGAAAAAAATAAAAATAAAAATATTCCACTTTGTACCATGAATTTTTCCCACTTCATTCCCCAAAAAGAGCTTTGCTACCACTTGTAGTGTAAATCACATGAAATATAGTGCAAAATTTGATAACACAAGAAAAAATGAGAGATGGACCCCGAGAAATATCTCTTTGATAATAGAAAATAAATAGTTATGTTCACTTGCCTCTTCAAGGGGGGCAATGTCAAAGAACAATGCTCTAAATACAATCACAATTCTTCACAAAACATTACATAACATCCTAATCAATACATATCTATCCATAGAGAATATTAACTACCTATGGGCCCACTTATAATGGGATCCTACTAACTAATTTTGGTTTTATTAATAAACATGACCCTTTTTTACTATGAGTGACTATTAAGTAACTATTTAATGGGCCATATACATTAATAATGTATCTAAGTAAGGGGGCTAGGGTAAGACCCTAACAACTTAATTGTTTATTTATTTTCCAAACCCTAGGATGGATGATTCTTTATGTGATAGATTTTTAATTATTGGTTGATATGGTTTGGTTGAGTTCCAACTCAAGGGTTAATAGGAATAATGACCTTACGAAGCTTTAATGGTTGTTGTATATGGATGAAGCTTCCAATGTTATCCCTTGGGGAGAGTATTGTTAGGCAAAGTGTGCATTTGTGGAGATATTGATCATGGATATGGTAAATAGTGTGATGTTAAGCTATTTTACGAATCTTTGCATGTCATATTGTGCATTTGTACTTTGTATTTGATCTTGGATAGGGGATATTTCATGTTATATTCTCCATATATATATTCTTACCTTGGAGAATATGGTTGTGAGTCAATTTATCTGTATAAATTTTGTAACATTTTAATTATCAATCTGAGATGTAAGCTTGTGAGATGAAAACACAATATGTATAGGACTAGTACATTGATTCCTATGCTATGAAAATAACTCTATAATTCCCTATAAAACACACTTAAAAGAAAATACAACCATAACAGAAATCAAAATACTACAAAGGTTTGTTAGATTACTAGGTTTATGTTTTGAGAGCACTTTTATGGGCACAAATCACTATCCATTATTTGGATCAAAGGCATCAAATGGTTTTGTGATACATAACAAGCACATTCTTTCTTCAACCTTCAATGTTTTACTTCTATATGGAACCAACACTCATATGTAAAGAATTCGGGAGATTAAATAACATAAATTGAAATTATAATTTATAAAGCATAGATATATATATATGTAAGTCTATCTATTTAACTAATCTATCTAAGAGAAATGTGTTGCAAGATAAACTAGAACAAGGGGCCCTTCCTAATTGACTTGTGCTATAAAGAAAGATATAACACTATTACTCATTTACGACCCTGAGATCCTTAGAACAAAAACACTTTGATATTAATTCATTGGCTCACAAGTTTACATTAAAATCCATAAATTAGGTCTATATAAACTTGGCATAGACTCCACATACACTCTCACTGATAGACTAGATTCCACACATCAAAAATTACCTATTTATTTCTTAGCCCCTTTATACTATCCAATCCCTCATATATATAGTTAATTCGTGAAGAGGGATAGGTGTTACCTGATAAGAAAATAGTTCCTTATTCTCGTAGTGTAAGGAACTGCCTCAATAATCTAGAATTTAGTTACAAAGAAAAGACAATTAGTTTAGTGTGGCATATAAAAGAAATATATTATTTGTTACCACATGATCAAAACCAATAGTTATTGTCCCCTTAATATGTTGAAATCTATAGGGATGAATTGGAGATCTTGTCTTAGCATGTTGTTGATTTGGTCATTGATCATAGGTTATTGGCTTCACAATTCTACCTAGAACCAAACCAAAAGGAACTACACCATATCATGGGCCATAAGAACAAAACCCATGTAGTTGATTTTCATTAGAGGGTATGTCACTATGTTAAAAAATGATCTTCCACTATATTTTCACATATTAGGTACATGAAAGACAAATTTTAGCAATGTTATAGATAAAAGTTCATTCCAATTCACATGGTCATTAAAAACTAATAAATTTTATAATATATTGACCATGTTTTACCTCAAAAATCTCTTTGGGTATTTAATTGTCAAAATCATGAGTAATGTGGAGATAAGGATAATAAAGTGGTGAATATGGAAGAATAGAGAGGCAAAAGGGGTTTATCCCTGATGCAAAAATGTGCCAAAAGCAGGACCCAACATCTCCCCCAAACCAAAGATGATGCATGTCCTTGTGCATCTTTTTAGATCACTTTTGGTATTCCAAGGGGCACTTAAGTCCACGTAGTTGAAAAATGTCCAAAATCTATCACTACACAGTATGCTCATGCTCAATCATGTGGGTGCATGGATGCATCAATCAAACTATCTAAATTTAACATAGAAGCTTCTTGCCGTGACTTCTTCCCTTATTGCATTTTAACTTTAATTTTGAAGTCTACAATTCTGGAGCTTTATCTTTTGACTCTTTTGATATAATCCTTTTTCTAACTTCATCAACCTCCTACTCTCAACTTTAAAAGTCTCATTTTCTTATTATAATCTAGCAATGGTGGTTTTGACAGATTCATTCTCAATCTTAATGTATCTAGCTCACATATTTCTCCTTGGAATGATTGTTTCCAAATCAAGATTTTATGTTGGAGCATATGAATTGCATCAAAACTCCTATATTATAGTTTCATATTCTTAAAACCTTATTTACCAGTCTAGGCAAACTTAGCCTCGGCTAAGGAGTATTTCGAAACTTCCAACGCCAAATTCTCGGGTGGTGCCACATACACATCAAATGTATATGAAAAGGTTATTGTTATCTTGTCATCATAACCTTGAAACTTGGCAAGAATTTTCAACTAATTAGTGTTTTTAAAAACCTTCTTGAATTCCACACATGTTTCTAAAAATTCCATTCTCGATGACTCTTGTCGAATAACCCCTCTTCTAGCCATAATTCATCCATCTAGGGTAATAGAAAATCGTTGTGTTTAGCTTACTTCAACCTTACAAATGTTATCAATAGAAAAATGGACTTGCAGAACTAAAAAGTAAGGGAAATTGGCTAAGGCTAGTGATCATATCATGCAATAAGAGGGACTGAATAGTAATCATGGTAGGGGAAGTGGTAGATTTTTATTTATTTTATTTTATTTTTTAGAAACTTTTATAAATAATGAGGCATCACGCATCATTAGTATCAAAGGTGGTGATTTGGTTCATCAATATGCATACAAATCCCCCAATTTAAAATGAACAAAACAAATTGAAATAGTGTATTTACCTTTAGTTGCCTCTTACTTTTCACCTAGATGTAGGGAACAAGGAGCTTGTATGTTGTATTTCATCAGCTTGATTAAGTGGAGCTATTGGCAAGCCTTTGAATTGAATACTTAAGAGTTATAATTGATGTCTGGAACTAAAAACTAGAACTCAAACTTTGAAGAGAACTTGTGAATGGATCATTATAATATTGTTGATAACAACTAGAAAATCTTATAACACATTGAAAATATTCTTTCTCAGGACTACTGTGATTGAACTTATTATCATAGTGTTGTAGCAACTGCAACACCCTCCAAAATTTTGGCTTGCACTCAAATTTTGGAACCTTCCTTGGTCTTTCCCTTTATTGTTTCAAGCACTCGAGCTCATTACATGAGCTCTCTTAGAGTCTTTTCACCCCTTTCGCTTGTTTGGCCAACTGTCGTATTTTGGCATGTTTGATTGTTTTATCATGCTTGCAGTCCTTTTCTGTTGAGTTCGAAGGTTTTGAGTCTTTCTGTGTTTGAGTTTTCCTAGCTATGTAAACATCGCACTCATACACAAAGTTTTAAGCACAATCACTCAAGTGTCGTCATGGTCATCCTAGGCTCTATCTCAAGTGTTGCACTTGTCGAATTTTGTTCTATACAGTCTCACAAAGAGTAATTCTTTGTCTCATTGTTCTGGTGGTCTATGTTGTCACGTTGTTGAAATGTTCTAAGTGTGTGCTGACAATTTCAAGTTCCTCACAAGTTCACCTGCCTCCTGCACTTCGCCATTTTTTCAAAAATCCTCCCAACCGAACAACTCTCATTCACCAGACCCTAACTGAAATTCACACTATGCAGTCTCAGCCCTCAGTGATGCAACTCTATTATTTGGAACTTCCAGTGCAAAGTCATTGTTCCCAGGGGCAATTGCACTGTACAATTCCAGAGCTTAGCAAACTAGCTTCCTCCCCAAAATTGTGATATAGCTTCTTCAAGCCTGACCTAAACTGCACATTTCACAAGATCAATCATCAAACTTCCTCCCCATATATTGGAACCCTACAATGTGAAAAAATCCAAGCTTGTCTTGCCTCCCAGAACTACGTAGAGTTGTCTCCTAGTGTCCTCCCTCAGCCGTGACTCACTGATCCTAGGAACTGTGTAGATCTATCCTCCCAAATCCCTCTGCAATCCAGTCATGCCTTGCCTTTGCAAATGACACGGACCTTCCTCCTAGGTTCCCACCTTGCAGAAGCCATTGATGGTCTCAACTACGTAATCATGTCTCCCAGTGGCCTCTGCACAATTTTTCCCGGTAGTGAAGACTATGCTCATGAGTTCCTTAGCGAAGCCTGAGTTGCACTCTGCGTAGTCTCAGTAACCATTATCCATCCCTGTCACCTATAATTATGCAATGCACAATTACTGGTCCCTCTTTCCCATCTTGTCACCTGTCCTAGGCCCAATCCATGGATAACAATTCATCATCTTAGACTAGGAAGTTTTTGGATTTGATTTCATCCTGCATGAGTGAATTACAGGAACAATTACACAGTTGGATCATGGCAAAATGATGAAGAAGATGAGGAAGGAGCGAACATGCTAGAAGACTTACTTACAACTAGATGGACAAAGAAGCTGATCAAGAACAAGCAAAGAGAGAACATGGATGCAACCACCTCAAGAGACCAAATATCATTGAAGACCCCACATATCTATTGTAAATTGAATGTTTTAGTACTTACCTTGTTGGGAATGTTTTTCGATTTTTTTATTACTTACCTTGTTGGGAATGTCTTGTATTGATTATCATTGTTATCTCATCCTTGTGGACTACTCTACATGATATTAAACAAAACTTTTTCGCTTACTAGTTATAACGACCATCACATCTGTTATGGACTATTCGGCTGGATGGTGGATGGACCTCTCCTTGTAATTCGGTTTTAACGACTGTCACATCCGCTATGGACGATTCTACTAGATGTTGGATAGACATTCCTGGTTTATGTGTGTCTCTTCCTGGATGGTACTATTACCTCTCATTTAGAATCTCACTTTCCCCCCTTTTTGTAGTAAGAGAACCCAAACACAGTTATGTTACACATTCACCAGACATACTCACCTTGCTTTTCAAATGTACCAGTGTAACACTCTCATGTGTTGAACAATAGGAGCCAAGGAAAAATATGGCAACCGAGCCATCATACTGGAGTACCCCCTTCCATACTCTAAAAAGAAGCACAAGACTACCCCCACAGGAGTATTAGTCACATTTTTCGAAGAAGTAATCTTTGCCACTCTTGACGAGTTGGCAGAAGCTATGGAGAAAGAAGAGGAAACCCCACTTTTTCGAAAGGAAGAAGAGAACAACCTCTTACTCTCGGGTTTAGGGTCCTGCGAAAGAGGCGAACGGGAAGGAAATGAAGGAGGAGGATAAAAAGAAGAGGAACCAACAGATTGAGAAGAGGAAGAGGAGGACAACGAAGGGAACAACATGGCAGACCAAAATCTGGATTGGATGACTCAGGGCCCATTAGTACTTTCAGGTGTCCTACACAAGATTCCAAGACACGTGAACAAGCTCTTAACAAAATATGACCCTGACAATACAGTGAAGGCAAAATATCACTTAGACACGTTCTACCTACATCTGCAGACACTCGAGGTATGTTATGATGACATTGCAGGTAAACTATTTCCGTGAACCTTGGATGGCATAGAATTTTTATGGTACCACAGTATTCCTCCAAACTCCATCCAGAAATGGGGGCATATTCAAAAGGATATTTCTTAAAAAGTTTTATAAAGACAAGACCCTTGCCATGTTACTGAAGGAGTTGGGTAGTCTCAAGATGGAGCAGAAAGAAAAGGTCAAAGATTCCAATCAGAGGTTCAATCGTATTCTAAATAAGTTCTCAAATGACACTAAACCTCATGAATCCATCTCTGTTGACTACTACACTTCTTCGATGCCAACCAGTATTGTGTATTTCATCAAGCGAGCAGTGAAACCATCATTAATGAAAAATTAATAAGACGCTATTTCCATGGAGAAAGACATGTGCGCTATTCAAGTCATTAAAAATGATGAACCTACTAAGAACTCCAAAGACATGGGTAAGAGGTCCAAAACCTCTGTGAGCATGGCTAAGGAAAAGGAAGCAAGTGATATTGAGAACCTTACTCATCTCATTAAGTCCCTGACTATCGAAGTGGTAGAACTTAAACAGAGTACAAGTGAGGCTACCATGCGGAATTGTCCAACAAACTTGCAGTTAATGAGTAGGCTAAGCCTGCAATGAAGAAGAAGAAGTTGCTACACCTGATGAAGCTCCAAGCACTAGGCATGTAGTAAAAATGTATCAGTACACTCTCGCATCTTAGAAGACAACCAATGATAAGGATCCTTCAAGTGACCATCCAGCCCTGAAGAAAAAAGACTGATATAACTTGAGAAGTCAAGGGGTCCCCATTGTGCTTGAGATACCTAGGGATAAAATAAGACAAAATATGTTAAGGACAATAGATACTCCAGTCGACTCAACACATAACACTCAAAGAAAATTCGGGAAGATAGCTTCAATGGAAATTGTTTCCACGAGAAGCAAAGATATAACCATCCCACCAAAAACAATGAATTCAATCCCACCCCCGAACACCTCGGTGAGTCTTCCCACTATAGAGTACAACATTGTAGAAGACATGAAGAAGACTCGGGAAATATCTCTCTACTTGAACTTACAAAAATCATGAGCCAGTGAGACATTTTTCTACGAGCACTTGGGGAATCCTCTACTGGTCAAGCCACCTCTTCAAACAAGGGATCTAGCAAGTCTCCTGATGTTCTCGCATTTGTGCTAAATGTGCTCTGCTTGGAGGAGGAAAACTCTCTTTTCCCACCATTCTTGTTATCATTTGAGATCTTTAACTTCAATGTTCGCAAATGTTTCGTTTATTTTTGTGCATCGGTCAATGTCATGCCACTCTCCATCGCCAATAAGATCAATGCTCAATGGAGTAATACAAGTGCACAATTCATCCAACTAGACAGAACTTGTGTGCTAGGAATTTGTGAACTCATGGATGTGATCATCCAGCTAACATCTGATGAGTGATTTCATCAATGCATTAATATTTTAGTTGTGGACATCCTGGAAGCATACAGGGTATTGCTCAGCAAATACTGTTCAAGCAAGCTACAGGGATACTTTTCCGCTGACTGATCGCACTTATGGCTTCCATATAAGGGAAAGAACAAGCAGATCCAAGTGTTGTCAGAAAGATACCGTAACACCCCCTCCTAGGTCTACCCAAATTAACCATGACAACCAGGGTAAACATGAGACGAGCGGCTACTACGATCATATTCGACCTCCTATATGACCTTAATAAAGTGGAATCGACGAAACATCACACACAGTCATTCAACATCATCAATAGAACCCTCAGGAGACAAGTTAGGCACTCAAACAGTCTGTCCCTGGGTCTCATTGTTGTTATGGATCTCTTAGGCCATAGTCGATCTCATGTTATGGGCGAGGGAGTGACCAACAACCTAAATTCGCTCTCTCAGGCCTACCTGCTAGTGATCCCAAGATTTAACCCACTTTTCTAGCCCAAAATCTAGGTCTCTACCCAGAAATTACTACAGCGTTCATAATTCATTAAAGACATGATAACAATGTTAATCAATAAAAATCAACATTAGGACTGGGCTTGAGCATCCCCCACCAAGACTGACATTCTATCAAACACTTGGCATCAATGCAACCTATAGGTCTAAGATAAAGGGCAGAGAATAAATTACTAAAACAACTTATGAAACATAACTAGAAGGATCACCTCCTTCTCCATCAAACTACTACAACATAAATTAGGTCTTGCATCCATCCATTTAATAGTTACAAGTAAATACATGAAATAACCATGACATGAACTAGTCATTTAACCATGCTTATAACCAGCATAAAACCATGTAAATATCATAGATAAGACATCCATTAAATCGGCATATAAATCAATGAAAAATTAAGACTTAGCTTTTATTAATCATAGGAAAATCCGACCAAGTTTGGGACTTCCACGTATCACCCGACCATAGACATGGCTGAACCAAATATCTCTTTCAACCAATCACCCCCGTGCCATATTCCAAGCATGAATGTGGGATCTCATAGAACAACCAATCCAAGAATAACCAAGGGAATGCAGAGGTTAAAACACCTCTACCCTCACCAAACTGTGATCACACCAAAATTGGTGCTTCGATCACAACAGAATCAAACTTGTAATGCCATCCGAAATCCATCACTATCCTTGAGGAATTTCTTGTCTCGTTTTCTCTCAGGCTTTACCACAATCCAACCTAGATCACTAGACCCTAAACCAAGACTTCTTCCTCGGGCTTTATCGTGTATCCCACCAAAACCGGTCAAGGGATTCCTAAGCCTTTGGGAATGAACCTTGAGACCACCTCTACCCTAGATTCTGAAATTCATTCAGCAAACCAAAGCTCAAAAACTAAAATAAATATCCCAACACCATGGCATCTGAAAAAAGGCAAGGCTAGGCTGAAAACCATTGTCATAACCCGAAAAAACCATTCCATCGACAGCAAGAGAACCATACACCAACATGCAAAGCCACGCATGTCCAAACCAGATAGGAAATCACACATGCAAAAGATTACCTACAAGTATTCCTGCTAATGTTGCTTGATATTGCTTTCCTTTCTTTGATCCTTTCTTTCCTTCCTTTCCCTTTTCTTTCTTTTCCATTCCTTTGCTTCAAAGCTAGAATGATCCAAGAAAAATCTAAGTGATCAAGAGTGAGAGAGAGAGAGAGAGAGAGAGAGAGAGAGAGAGAGAGAGAATAATGAGAGAGCTCCAAACTTGAACTTGAAAAAAGCCATGAACTGATTCTCAGAAGCATTTTTATGCATGAGGCCTCTAATTTCTTCATTTTCAATTATTTTCCTTCAATTATTTTCCTTCAATCGTTGCCCAACACTCAGCTTGGAATAAGTGTCCCTTAACCATGGTTTTATTTTTCCTTTATTAAATTTTATTACATGAACTTTTCACCAAGGTTGTTATAGAACCCTCCCCCTTGGGGGAACACCCTCCTCAGTGTTAAACCACACCATGACCTCAACAAAACCGTTGAAAAACAAACATACTACCTATGGAGCTTTATGCTTAGCTTATTGCAGTATTTACAATGAAAGGCCTGCTCCAAAGCAAAACATCATGACAAAATGACAAGATAACAACCATACCACTTATTGGAGCTTTATAACTTAGCTCGTGGTAGTATTTACATCCATATACATATATACAAATATCAAAACATCAACAAAACATATGCCAACCATATACCAAACATCAAAACAAAATTGCTTTGCCTCAACCAGAAAACAATGAAGGATATAGGGCCCGCATCTAATCTTCCATCTCCCATGTAGATTCTTTAGGCCCAAAGTGCTTCCTCTGCACTTTAACTTGCTCTGTGGCTCTGTTCCTGAGCATGAGATGTTTTCGCTGCAGTATGCATTGAGGCTCCGGCTAGAACTCTCCTTCCTGCTCCACCTGCAATACTAACCAATCAATAACATGATCAACATCCTTTATATACTCCTTAAGCAATGAAATATGGAAAACGTCATGGACTTTCACTGTTGGAGGCAGTGCAAGTCGATATGCCATTGGTCCAATCCTCTCAAGGATCCAAAAAAGTTCGCAATACCGTGGTGCCAACTTGGCACATGAACCAATCCTCAAAGATATTTTATTGGGCTTGATGCGCAAATATGCATGCTCCCCAACCTGAAACTCCTTGAATAACTTTTTGCTCTATGCATATCTCTTCTACCCACCCTACGCCGCCTTTAGATTCTTATTTATAACCTACATTTCCTGCTCCATGTCTACCAGCATGTCCGGTCCAATAAGTACCATGTTCACTAGATCACTCCAGCTGATGGGAGTGTTACAAAGTTTTCCATATAATGCCTTGAAAGGAATCATCCTCAATGAATCTTGATAACCATTGTTGTATGCGAACTCAACCAGAGAAAGATACTCCTCCCATTTCTTCTATTGGTGCATCATGTACATCTATAGCATATCCTCCAAAATCATGTTGATCCTCTATGTTTTTCCATCTTTCTACGAATGATAAGTTGTATTAAATGCCAACTCTATGCCTGCAAACAGCTCCTTCCAAAACTTGGAAGTGAACTTTGTATCCTTGTTTGACACAATCTTTTTTGGAACACCAAGCAGTATAACTATCTCTCTGATGAACACATGTGCTACATCACTAGCTGAATATGTAGTCTTTATTGGAATGAAGTGTGCTACCTTGCTCAACATGTCAACCACGACCATAATAGAATCATGTTGCTTCATTGTCCTCGGAAGACCTGTAATGAAATCCATGGAAATGACCTACCATTTTCATTCTGAAATGGAAATAAGTTGTAGTAAACCACCTAGATACTTGCATTTTGTCTTTACATGTTGACAATATAAATATCTATCCACGAACTCGGCCACTTCCTTCTTCAGACTCGGCCAATAGTAGAACTTCTTCATTGCCATCAACGTCTTCTGATATCCTGGATGACCCGAGTATGGCTTGGAATGAAATTCCATAAAGATAAGCTTCTTGAGCTCACTACAATTTCGTGCATAGATCATGTCTCTAAATCTCAACAAACTATCTGTCATGAGACAATAGTCTGCATCCTGATCACTTGTACTTGTACCTATACCTGTACCTACACCTATACATATACCTACACCTGTACCTGTACCTATACATGTACCTATACCTGTGATCTATTGTAACCTATGCATAATCTCCATGTATTTGTCATCTCGGTGTCTTGCCTGCAAAATCCTATCTTGTAACTCTGTCCCATAAGAGCTCATAGATACTATATGATTTACCTGTACCTTCCTACTAAGAGCATCTGCAACCAATTCTCCTTCCCTTTGATGTATCTGATCTTGAAGTTGAACTCACTAAGGGTAGCCAACCATCTAGCTTGCCTAGCATTTAGATTTGGCTGGTCAAAAAAATACCTCAACCCATTGTGATTGCTCATCAGTAAAAATCTACTGCTAAGAAGATAGTGTCTCCACATCTTCAATGCATGTATGATCACTACTAACTCAAGTTCATGTGTTGCGTAGCTCTTCTCGTGCTCATTCAGTTTTTGTGACTCATAGCACACTACCTATCCTTCTTGCATGAGAAATCCACCAAGTCCTCTCTTGCAAACGTTTGTACACACTACAAACTCCTTGTTCGGGTCCGCAATCTTCAGCACTGGTGCATGTTTCAACAATTGCTTAAGTTTCTCAAAACTAGCCTCGCATTCATCTGTCCATTCAAACTTCTTATCTTTTCTCTACAATGATCTGATAGGATATGCAATGCGTGAGAAGTTACTAATGAACCTCCTGTAGTAACCTGCCAATCCCATAAATGATCTCATCCCATCTATATTCTTATGAGTTTCCCACTCCGTGATGGCCCTTATGTTTGCTGGATCTACTACAATGCCTTCCTAGGAGACATCATGTCCCATAGTGTACATCAGTCTAAAACAAGTTGCACCTGCTAAGCTTAGCATGCAACTGATGCTCTCTTAGCAACCTCAACACTGCTGCTAAATGTTCGGCATGCTCTTCCTCATTTTTAGAATATACCAGTATGTCATCAATGAATACAATAACAAACTTGTCCAGATACATATGCAACACACTATTCATCAAACACATAAATGTAGCTGGAGCATTAGTCAAACCGAATGGAACAACAACAAACTCATAATGCCCATGCCTAGTCCTGAATGCAGTCTTGAAGATATCCCCTTTCTTGATGCGTACCTAGTGGTATCCTGATCTCAAGTCGATCTTAGAGAATATTATTGCTCCCTTTAATTGATCAAATAAATCATCAATTCTCGACAAAGGGTACATGTTCTTGATTGTTACCTTGTTCAGCTGCATGTAATCAATGCACAATCTGAGAGTATTGTCTTTCTTCTTTAGGAACAACACTGGTACACCCCAAGGTGATACACTAGGTCTAGTGTATCCTTTTTCCAACATATCATCTAGCTACAACTTCAACTCTACCAACTCAGGTGTACTCATCCTATAAGGTGCTTTCAATGATGTAGTTGCCCCTGGCACTAACTCAATATAAAAGTCTACCTCCCTGTGAGGTGGAAACCATCTAATGTCCTCATGGAATACATCCTGAAACTGCTGCAAAATTGGGTGCCTTCTCAACACATCCACATCCTCAACCTCCTTACCCTTGTCACTGGAAATGTGAACTACAAACATCACACAACCTTTTCTACAACTATGCTTGGCTTGCATAGTGGTAACCATCCTCACTGATGTAGGCTTCCTCTTTCCCTACAAAATCCTATTTCCCCCACTATCATCCACACACTCAATGGCCTTGTCAAAGAAATCCACTTTCGTTATGTGAAGGTATGGCCAATCCATACCCAAAATCATGTTGTGCGATCCTAATGGAAACACATTCAAGTTTGTTGTTGTAGGCATATCATTTAACTCAAATGCACAAGCTCTTACCCAATGGTGAACTCGCTTCTTTGTACATGTATCCAACTGTACCAACCAAGATTTTGCGTGCACTTATTTTCTCAAACCACACTTATCAACCAGGTTAGGATTAATATAATTATAGTTAGATCTAGGATAAATCAAAATAGAAACAACTTGATCACAAAGCTTACAACCCATCTCAATGATCGATGCCTGATGACTCACCTGCATGTTGTCCACAGCTACATAGATCCAAGGAATGTTATGACCAACATCACCAACTGTATGCACCTCCTGAGCACTGTAGATCTGGGGTCTACCACCACTCTGATATTGCGGGCAATCCTTCTTACGATGATCCTTACCACATATCCATCACTGCAATGTTTCTCTACCACCACCTCAAGTATGTTGCTCTACATGTCCTTTCTCAATTATATTGAATCTCTTGTAAGGAACTGTGTTTTCTTTCTCACTTGCATCTTGAGGTCTTCCTCTCTTTGGTGGCCATTTTCCTTTAGCTTTCTCATTTATTTTCAAGTCATTTTTAGGCTCAACTTTGTGCTTCGAGTGCTCATAACAATGCTTCAACTTTCAAATGGCCTCCTCTAACGATCTATGCTCATCGAACTCAATTCGGTCTTTGTATGCTACTTGAAGTCCATTGATGAATCTATGAACCTTGCCCTTCTCCTCCTTGAGGTAAGGCACATATCTTGATAGCTCCAAAAATCTAATAGTATACTCATAATCTGCCATAGAACCCATCTGCAACTCATAAAACTCCTTAGCTCTGTCATCATAGTACCTCTTCGACAACTACTTCTTCTTGAAGAGCCTTTCAATTTCATGCCAATTCAAATCATCTTCATCAATACCTTTAACATTCTTCACATCTTCCCACCAAATATCTCCTTTACCTTTGATATTGAAAAGGGTTGTCCTTTCTTTCATGTTTTCTAAATAATCGTGCAATCTAAAGAATCTCCTCATACTAAGCAACCATGCCTCTACATCCTGTGATTTCTTCATCTCTCCATCAAAGGTAGGTGGCTTCGCTTTCTTGAACTCATCTGACAAGTATCCGCTATTACTACTCCTGTAAGGGTGATAATGATGACGATCATGATGCCTGTCAGAATCAGAACTAGAATAATACTTGTGTCTAATACCTCTCCTATCCAGAGTGTCCAACAACCTGCCATCTCTGACCCTGTCAGATCTATCCAACCTGTGCCCATCATAAGACTCGTGTCCACTAGGAGACTTACTGTCATATGCCCCATCAATTTTGTCCTCTTGCCCATGGCTGATCTAAAGTAGCCTCTGTCGCTACAATTCTAACAAACTTTGAAGTAGTATTACATTCACCTCTGCTTGTTTCTCTTATGCCTGCATGATTTTAGCATTGTCCACTTTGCAACTCCTTATTTATTGCAAGCTTCTCACTTTGTCTGCCAAAATCAGAAGAATGACCCACACCATGTTGCTCATCTGATGCATAGGGAGATTCTATGTATTCTACCACCTTGCTATCCATTTGATCTCTTTCTTGCAAGTATATTATGTCATCTAAACCAATTATAATAAACCAATGTACCTTAGCATAATTCGGGGAGGATACCTTGTCTGCCATATCATCAAATCAACGTGATACATATATAACATAATCATAATAACATATAGACATCTAACGAATAAATGCAACAACACGTAAACATCATTCTAGGTAGGGTCCAATCATCAATGCAAGGTCATATCGACAATGCATGTTATGACCTCATGCATGACAACAACCATTATTCCCTTGTACACATTGCCACATGCAACTATCAACATGCATAAGAAATTCCTAATCAACTACACATATGCATAACCGCATGTTTTCGAGCATAAGAAATCAATTCTTGTAACCGACCTACAAGACTGATACATGTAATCGAACAATCAAGAGTGCAACCCAACATACAAGGATGTAATCAAGTTGTGTATAAGCTGCATATAAACAAGTAACTAGTCATATACTTTTGACGTTACATTCCATAAAATCACATCAAGTTCCTCATGATAACCTCACTACAATGATGTAATGCAACAAGCACATGGAACACAAGTGTAAGAGAGACACCTGCAACTTACATGCATGCATGACCAACACACACCGCCCATCCAGTCTGAGGGGTGATCCATGCTCTGATACCAATCTGTAACACCCCCTCCCAGTTCTACCCAAAGTAACCATGAAAATTGAGGTAAACATTAGACAAGAGACTACTATGATAATACTCGACCTCCTATGTGACCTTAAGGAAGTGGAATCGACGGAACATCATGCACAGTCATCCAACGTCATCAAGAGAACCCTAATGATACAAGTCAACCACTCAGACAACCTGTCCTTGGGTCCCACTGTTGTTATAGATCTCTTAGGCCATATTCGCTCTCATGCTATGGGAAAGGGAGAGACCAGCAACCTAAAGTCGCTCTCGCCGGTATGCCTGCCAATGACTATGGACAAAAGTTTCCAGTTTTGTGCCAGCAACCCCCAGGATTTAAGCCACTTTTCTAGCCCAGAATCCAGGCCTCTGCCCAGAACTTAATACAGCCTTCAGAACTCATTAAATACATGATAACAATGTTGATCAATTAAAATAAACCTCACGACTAGGCCTGATCATGCCCAACCAGGACTGGCATTCTTTCAAACACTTGGCATCAATGCAACCTACATGTCTAGGATAGAAGACAGAGCATAAATGACTGAAACAACTTATGAAACATAATCATAAGGATCACCTCCTTCTCCACTGAACTACTAAATCATCAATTAGGTATTGCATCCATCCATTTAATAGTTCTAAGTAAATACATTAAATAGCCATGACATGAAATAGTCATTTAACCATGCTTATAACCAACATAAAACCATGTAAATATCATAGATAAGACAACCATTAAATCCACATATAAATCAGTTCAAAATTAAGATAACTTAGCTTTTATTAATCATATGAAAATTCCACCAGGTTCGGGACTTCCACGTACCACCCGACCATAGACATGGCTAAACCAAATCTCTCCTTCAGCCAGTCACCCCCTGTTCCGTATTCTAAGCATGAATGTGGTATCTCATAGAACAACCAATCCAAGAAAAACCAAGGGAATCTAGAGGTTAACCCACCTCAACCCTTACCAAACCGTGATAACACCAAAATCAGTGCTTCGATCACAATCAAACTGAACTTAGAATGGCATCTAGAATCCATCACTATCCTTGAGGAATTTTCCATCTCCTTGCCTCTCAGGCTTTACCGTAATCCAATCTCGAATCACTAGGCCCTAAACCGAGACCAATCTCTTAGGCTTTACCACAATCCAAACCTGGATCACTAGGCCTGAACCGAGACTTCTCCCTAAGGCTTTATCGTGTAGCCCGCCAAAACTGGTCAAGGGATTCCTAGGCCTTTGGGAATTAACCTTGAGACCACCTTCGCCCCGAATTCCAAAATCCATCCAGCAAACCAAAGCCCAAAAATAGAAATAAACATCCCAACACCATGGCGTCTGTAAAAAGGCAAGGCTAGGCTGAAAACCACTGTCATAACCCAGAAAAACCATGCCATCGACAGCGAGAGAACCATACACCAACATGCAAAGCCATGCATGTCCAAACTAGCTAGGAAATCACACATGAAAAAGGTTACCTGCAAGTATTCCTGTTGAAGCTGATTAATCCTACTTTTCGTTCTTTGATCCTTTCTTTCCTTCATTTCTCTTTGCTTACTTTTCCTTTCCTTTGCTTCAGAGCTAGAATGTTCCAAGAAAACTCTAAGTGATCAAGAGTGAGTGAGAGAGAGAGAGAGAGAGAAAGAGAGAATAATGAGAGAGCTCTGAACTTGAACTTGACAAAATCCATGAACTAATCCTCAGAAGTCTTTTTATGCATGAAGCCTCTAATTTCTTCATTTTCTATTATTTTCTTTCAATTTCCTCCTCACATGCACCCTGTGACCTTTCACCTTATTTTTATCCTAATTTCCTTTATTTTCATAAATAAATGTGCCAAAATGTCTTTTTGCCTTATTTTCCTTAGCGAAAACACACATCTAGTGATGCCTACTAAGATATCTTTCCCCAACACTCAGCTTGGAATAAGTGTCCCTTAACTGTGGTCTTATTTTTCCTTTATTCAATTTTATTATGTGAACTTTTCACTAGGACTATTACATATACATGAACCACAACGTGACTCCCTTGAATGGAGAAATCGAGTCATTGGATTTCGCAGAAATTATGTTTGGAAATTGCTTTTTAGAGACACAGTTGGGGTGCTATCTTGTAGAGCCATCCCCTATCCCACCAGGCACACAGTTGGGCCTCCTTCCATTCCCAACGGTGAAAATGAAACTTGTGCAGAAAGTATTAGTAGTAGTAGGAGAAGTAGTACTAGTGCGACAACTGGTCCCTACACAAATGATATGTGGACCATGTACTTTGACAGATCCAAAATGCAGGAGGGCTCTGGATTTGGTTGTGTTTTAATAGACTCGCTATAGAGTAAACATCTTCTTTCTAGTCGCTTGGAGTTTGAGTGCATGAGCAACACCCTAGAGTATGAAGCACTCGTCTTGGGCTTATAAAAAGCAATTAACCTCAAGGTTGTTGTTTTGAAAGTGGTAGGTGACTCTGAAATCATGGTGCGCTAGGTACGTAACATTATATATTGTGTGTCACTGTGTATTAAGAGTTACCAACAGGAGGTATGGCAACTCATTTCTCAATTCCAAGCTTTCAATATTAATTCAGTGCCAAGAATGTGTAATGCATCTGCAGATGCCTTGAAAACCACATTTTCTAGGATGTTACTGTTAAGGGATAGTTTTTCTATTGAAATTTTGTATAAACCATCTGTCTTAGACAACATCACTAACTTACGCCTTTTAGAAGATGATTAACAGATATCGCATTTCATGGCTAATGCTGATGTCTTTAAGGATGCAACGATAGATGAGGATGAGCACGAGCAAACTCTGCAAGACACAACTAGTACAAGCAAAGGCAACCTCATACCCAAGGGTCTGGTGTCAGTGGAGAAGTTGTATGACTTCCAAAACTGTTTTCAAGGACCTGTGAATGCTATAACCCACAGCTCGACATTACTCGCATGAAAAGATCATTCTGGGAACAGAAGAAGATCTAAAGTATCTGAATCTCGGAATTTTTTGTACACCACAAGAGTAGCAAGCTTTTATCTACCTTTTCAAGCGATATCGTGATGTATTCGCATGGACGTACAATGATCTTAAAACATATGACACACGAATAATCCAGTACGTTATACCGATCAAAGAAGGGGCCAAGCATTTTTAGGAGAAACTGAGGAAAGTTCATCCAACACTTTATCCCCTTATACAAAAATAACTGACCAAGTTGTTGAATGCTTGGATCATCGATAAAATGTGATATTCCACATGGGTATCCAACTTAGTCCCTGTCAGGAAGAAGTCTGGCGAGATCCGCCTATGTGTAGATTTCTGTAACCTCAATCGCGCCTTGGACAATGACAACTACCCAGTGTCATCCGTAGAGCATATATTGTAGACTGTATCTAGTGTAGAGATGTTTTCTTTGCTTAACGGCTTTTCACGCTATAACCAAGTTTTGGTAGAAAATCCTAACAGACTCAAAACAACATTCTGTACCAAGTGGTTTACGTTCGCATTTCACAGAAGGTCATTTGAGATGGTTAATGTAGGTGCAACATTTCAGCGCGCAATGGACATCGCTTCCATGGGCTTATCAGACAAAGTGTAATGGTCTACCTTGATGATGTAATAGCATTCTCAAGATAGTGGTCAAACCACCTACGCCATCTCAAGAAAAAATTTGAGCGATGCTAGAAATATGGGATATCCCTAAATCCCAAGAAGAGCATCTTTGTAGTTTCCGAGGGTAACCTGCTTGGACACATTATCGATAAAAGCGGGATCAAGGTAAATTCTGATAGAGTTCAGAAAATCACGCAAATTCCCCACCCCGTAAATAAGAAATCCATGCAATCCTTCTTGGGGAAGATCAACTTCCTCAGAAAGTTCATCTCTGACTATGCTCAGATCGTCAAGCCCATACAGCAAATGATCAAGAAGGACGCAGTCTACAGTTGGGGAAAAAGGGAAAAAGATGTGTTCGCTCGTATAAAGCAAGTAATAGCAGAAGCACCAGCACTATACAACCCAGAATTCAGCAAATATTTCTTGATCTATACTTTCGCTTCCGACACTTCTCTCGTTGTTGTACTCACTTAGAAGGATGAGTTAAACAAAGAGTGACCCATCTCCTTCATGAGAAAGAGCCTGAAAGGACCAGAGCTCAATTATATCGCCGTGGAAAAATAATCTTATGTTGTATACAAGGCGGTGAAACACTTCATACCCTATTTATTGAAAAACCATTGCATTATATTTGTTCCACACCCAACAGTAATATCATTACTTGTTCAACAAGAGTTGGGTGAGAGAAGGGAGAACTGGATGACAGGACTACAGGAGTATGACCTTGACATTAAACCAATTCACACCATTAAGGATCGTGGTCTTTGTAAGTTAGCAGTAGAAGCGGTTCATGCACAAGAGCAAGAAGAAGAACTCGCAGGCTAGGAGCAAGAAATAGAAATGTACAATGTTGAGCAAGCATCTCCCACTTCAGATGGAAAATCTTGGTACGAAGATGTTCACAAGTACCCTAAGCATGACACCATGCCCTCTCATCTTTCTATGCAGCAGAAGAGGGCATTTAGACTCAAATCTCTATCATACCAATTGGTGCATGGGGTTATATACATAAAGCACCATAATGGTGTATTTCTCAGGTGCCTGGGGGCGTAAGATTCAAAAAAGGTTTTACGTGATCTCCCCGACGGACCAACCAAGGGACACATTGTGGGGAACACCACATCACACAAGGTTATGCATGTTGATTTCTAATGGCCTAAATTATTCAAGGATGTGCATGCCTACGCCCGCAAGTGTCTGGTTTGTCAAAACTGTGCTGGCAGAAATTAGAAGTCAACAGCTCCACTACAGCCTATTGCAGTGGAAGAACCATTCCAATAGTGGGGCTTGGATATCATTGGGGAAATTTTCCCACATTCATTAAAGTAGCACCGCTATATTTTGACTGCTATAGATTACTTCGCGCAGTGGACAGAGACAATTCCGCTAAAACAAGTGAACGATCAGGAAGTCATCAGCTTCCTACAGCAAAATATTATTTCCAAGTTTTGTGTTCCTACGTAACTTGTGTTTGAAAATGCAACATACTTTTGTTAATTAAATCTTTATGAGTTTGCATTACAAAGTGGTATTGTTTTGGAACATTCTGCTAACTACTATCCACAGGGAAATGGTCTTATCGAATCCAAAAATAAGAATGCTCTGGTGAATGCTTAATGGGATGACTGAGTCACACCTAAGCCTTCTCTGAATACTTCCCCTTACTCCCTGGTGTATGGAAAGGAAGCCATCCTTCCGCTGAAAGAAAGTCTACAAGGAAGACTAGTTTTAGTGTGGGTGACTTAGTCTTAAAGTGGGACAAATCCCATGAGGACAAAGGAAAGCACACTAAGTTTCAATCCTTGCGGATTGGTCCTTACATTGTAAACAAGAAGCTTGGCCAATACACGTATCGTATTTAATCACTTGGCGGGAAGATTGACTCTCTCCTTAACAATGGCCAAGACTTGACATTTTATATTCAATGAGATCTAGGGCCGCACCTCGCACTATGGACATAGTCCTTTTGATTGTTTTCTTTTTTGTTTCCCTTTGGTGTTTTGTTGTTTTCTTTATGTAAATGTGTTCTGCCTTATTGCGTTCCAGCTTCCAAGTGTGTGTGTGGTTGAATTTCAAAGAGTCTTGTGACATTATATCCCTTGGCCAATCCTATGTCCATCTTCTTTGTATTTGGTTATAGCTTTTTTCAAATGAAGTCCTGACGGAAAATACACTCTGTCTGTAAGGAGAGTTTTGGTCCAACCATGAACCTGTGTCCAGTTTTCGAACCTCATGCTTGTACTCAATTTTCTTCTTTGGTGTTTTCAAGCTTATCCAACTAGTATAAATGGAGAAGGGAGAAATCTAAACAAGAAAACCTAAATCAAAGGTCTTCATATGCTTCTCTGAAGGAACAACCTCTTATGCTCTCAATAATTCGAGATCCCTCTTCCGCCCCAAAAATAAATAAGTGTCTATGCACAGTTATCTTTAAAATAACAAAGGCAAAAGAAGAGAAAGGATTCCTACAGAGAGAGGTGAAGCAGGAAACTCCACTAGGGTACTATCTAGGCTCCCTGGCAGTGGAGAAATGCTTGTGTTCTTGCATGACTTCGTCGGGGTACTGTCCAAGCCTGCTAGCAATAGAGCAACACCAGAGATGAAAACTATATTCTAAAAATCATAAGATCACAAGACAAACTACTCTTACTGATTTGAAACACTGTGATATGGCTTAATATTATGTTGTGTTCAACTAAGAAGGTATCAAGGGAACCATGTCCGTCATGGGGTAAGTGGAGAAACCAAAGTAATATTCATAGTGAATCAATAATCCCCGAAGGACCAAGGCCCTGCACTAAAAAATGAACCAAGACAGAGAAGTTGGTATTCAACCAATGTGTCGCCAAGTGTTGTAGCGACCGTAACACCCTCAAAAATTTTCACTTGCACTCAAATTTCAAAGCCTTCCTTGTTCATTCCCTTTATTGTTGCAAGTACTCGAGCTCATTTCATGAGCTCTCTTAGAGTCTTTTCACCGCTTTCTCTTGTTTGGCCAATTGTCATATTTCGCATATTTGATTGTTTTATCATGCTTGTGGCCCTTTTCTGTTGATTTCAAAGGTTTGCCTTTGTATGTTCGAGTTTTCCTAGCTTTGTAAACATCGGTAGCACTCATACACAAAGTTTTAAGCATTACCGCTCAAGTGTCATCATGGTCATCCTAGGCTCTATCTCAAGAGTTGCACTTGTCCCTTTGTTTTCTAGACAGTCTCAGAGAGAGTAATGATTTGTCTCATTCTTTTGGTGGTCTATGATGTCGCATCATCCAAATGTGTTAAGTGTGTGATCACAATTTCAATTTCCTCACAATTTCACCTGCCTCTAGCACTTAGCCATTTTTCAAAAAATCCTCCCGACCAAACAACTATCGTTCACTGGACCCTAACTGAATTGCACACTTCACAGTATCAGCTCTCAATGATTGTTGAAGCCCCGAAAATCAGGTTGACAACAAGGGGCATACCCACCCGGTCCGAACCTTGGTTGGCAGCTCCTTATCCGTTTGGTATAGCGGGTCCGACTGGGGATAACGGGACCAGTTTCCTGATCTTGGGTGTGTGTGTGTGTGTAGAGTTGAATAATGTTGATCTAAGAGTACTTTAAAGCTAATCTAGTTCAGATTCTTTAAACTAACTCTATGCTATTGTAATCTAGTGAGAAACAACACATCAAATCTATGCTAACCCGGGATGTATATCTTCCATTATGTGATCTAAAGAGATTTCGAACAATAACCGGTAATAAAGATCATTCAGCTATCATAAGAATAGAAACCATTTAAGATAAACCACTTTGCATAAGAAGTTAAGAAAAACAGTTGTGAACAATATATCGCATAATAAGCTATTCATATGTCAGACATAAACAATATGACTCCACCGTACAGAAGTTCCAAATGGTAACCCATACATTCATGCAATAACATATAAACAACTGAAAATTATAAATCACTTAAAGAATATAAGCAGAAATTGCCAAGAGATAGAAGTACCATTTATGACTAATTCTACCCATAAGCTTCAAGCAAAAACGATCCATCTCTACTTGTTCTAACATCTACCAAGAGTACAAAAGTGCAACATCAGTAGTAGATATCGAAATGCAAATAAAAATAAATCTCGATCCATCCATTCATCAAAACCTCCTCTGAGGGTGCAAAAGTGCATGTTCTGAGGATAAGTTTTTGACAAATCTCTGGACCCTTCTCTAAATGCATGAGAAGGGTTAAAATACTACTTCCTAATTCTAATAATAGTGTTTTTACAAAATTTTAGGATACGGTTCTCAAATGACCGTCCTTTTTCTAATCTAAATAAAAAGAAACAACAAACTTCTAAAAATAAGCTACTTCTGAATTTGGTCCTTAAAACTGCAAGTGTTCATCATGGATTTAAGAAGAGTCGGTTGGCCGACTTTTGCACTGAGCTGGGCTACGAAAACAGAATCTATGAGAGCTGGCACTACTTTCTCGGCTAAGTTTATGATGCATTTCACAGTCATCCATTGACTATGTGGCTTGACTAAGTATGCCCAGTAACACTCCCAATTCAACTTGTTCAATGCCTGGATCGCTTTTCCCTTTTCCTGCGCCTTCTACTTCCATTCTGCCTCCATTCGTGACTTGTTTGGTAGGTATCCCGGGGTGGTTTCTATCATTAAGTTGGCTCTGTGTAAATTCTCATTTACACAGTCGATAAGAACGCTCGCCTGTGTCGCTGCTATCTCCGCTGCCTGTTCTGCCTGCCTGATTTGATCGTCCCATTTGTTAAAGAGAAATTCTTTATGGCTCTCGTTTATTCTGGGTGCATTTGCTCTCTTCCCTTCTTCTCCATCCTACCAAGCAAAATACTCTGTCACTCGTTTGTCAATCTGGTCGTAGTCACTTCACAAGTCCATCACTTGATTGGTGAGTTTATCGCTCAGCTCGCAATAGTGGCTCCACTGCGATATTTTACGTCCCAACTCTTCCTGTTGCTGCAGAAGCTGCTCATTTAAGCCAGTAAACTCTGAAACAAATTCGGCAAGCTTGGGCTCTTCCTTGTGTATTTCTTGTAAAGCTTGCAACTACTTTCCTTTTTCATCTAGGCTTCTTTGATAACTTATCTGCATCTGCTGAAAGTCTTCTTGTAGTTTCTCGAGTTGTTTGGACGCTTCAATACTAGCATTGGCTTGTTGTAGCTGTTGTTGTAGTAGCTGTATTTGGTTTTATTGTTCCCTCAATAGTTTCTGAACTTCCGACGCCTTGTCGATAGTCGCAGAAGCGTATGCTCCTGCGATCTGAGACAACTTCGTGAGATTTTCTGTCGGGTTGTTGTTAGGGTCTTTCCATAAGACGTCTAAATGTTCAGCGTTCTGTGACAGCGTATTCTCCAACTTTCTCTTCTTTCTTTGCCTCCTCACCACTGCTTTATGTTGGGGACTATAGAACACATCTAGTGGGGGAATTTCCTCTACACTAAGTAGAAGCTCAGAAGGCAGAGCCATATGACTTTGCTCCGTTTCTGAGACACTACCGACCATGGTCAAAACCATTTCCTGTGTTACCTGTGCATTTCTCACAAGTGTTCTTGGGACTTACCCTTCAAGGCTGATTAGCTTGTTGAAGTTTTCCCATTCTTTGTCAAGCTCTATTGTGATGAGTGGTGATTTAATGACGGGAGGAGGGACATCTTTTGGTGGGGAGGCGAGAACTTGTTGTTGCGACATTGCACTTGACTGAGCTGTATCTCTAGCTGTTTCTTCGCTTTTTCCTTGGTCGCTTGCAGACTTTTTCGAACGTTCAAGCGTTCCTTGGGCAGCTTCAGATTTGGATTTGGAAGTACTGGAGTTTCCGCTGAGGCTTACACTGGGAGTAGGCTCTCTGGTGAGTAGTCGCAGCTTTTCTAGAGGAACACTCGCTAGCCTTCTTTCTTTGTATAACAAAAATATTTGGAGGTCATCTTGGGATAACCTCGACCGAGCTTCTTGCAAAACTTCCTGGAGTGAACTTTTACTTTGAAACAAATCATCAAATAAATCTTTGTTTCCAACGAACACTTTTATTCTGACACTTATAGTGAAATCATGGGCAACATTATTTAGGTCAAAAGGTCGAGCGAGGAATTTAAATAACTGTAGAGACATCACATTCTCTACTTCGGCAAAAGCATGTCCTACATCTAACAATGAGAAGGCCCTACAAGCTACAGGAAATTGAGGCCATATGGCCTTCTTCTTGTCTTTAAGCTCTTTGGTCAGGCCACCTTCTAGCAAGTTTGATAGGCAATTTCCCTAGCCAAAAGCTTGTCGGGGACATACAGAGGTAGGACATGTGGAGGCACAGTGCTCCCAAAGACTCTGATATAAGTGAACCATTCTTCCTCGAACCATCTTGCGATAGGGATGATGTCTATTTGTGCTTCGGGTGAGCACCTCGAGGGTTCTTCACCATACATCATCCTATATAGGGGTAAAATGAGCCCGTGGCATATCTGATAGAAGTGAGGGGAAAACTGTGAATCCCATAATACTTTGTGGTAAACATGAATAGGTGACGGGTCCTGGGTAGTCCATTTCCAACCCATAGTGGGGAATTTAGATACATAGCAAATAGAATCCATAATATAAGCAAATAGATAAAAAGGAGGATAGACCCTTTGAGACAAGGATCTCTTAGACCGGTAATTCATAACAAAAATGTATAGGTTATCAGAAAATATCTTGGCCCAATCCATGATATCGGCGTTCGTGGCGGCGTCTATGAGTGGTAGCCATTCAGACGAAAATTTATTTATGTCTGGCATCCGAAACAACCTGCAAAGCATGGCCGCAGCAAAACAATATGGAGATGTGAGGGAACCAGTGCTGTACATACCCTTTTTGTCCTTTTTTAGCGGCTCCTCTCTTCTGGTCCAT
>APFE031699034.1:64111-81402 GCA_000404065.3 Pinus taeda | reverse complement strand
AAAAAAAAAAAAAAAAAAAACCTAACTTCTTTTGAATAAGTTGCAGGTTGCAGGAAGGTTGTTGTAGGAGGGTTGCACCAAAGGAAAAGACATGATAGGCTGCATGCACCCTTTACAGTCCATTGCCCCATCACTGCTGTCATTTCCCAAGTTTTTGGCCTCATTTGTTCTGATATTCCCCATCCTACAGGAAACTTTGTGTTTTCTACAGGAGGATCCTGTAGAAATTACAGGAAGGCCAAAATCCATTGTAAAACCGAGCCCGAGGGTTGAAAATTTGTCTAGCAGCCCTGTGAACCTTTTTACCACCATCCGTCTTCCCATTTTTCCATTCCATCCCTGTACACCTACATCTCCACTCGTTTTTTTCCTGCACAGCCACATGCAGATATTTTGTTTCTGTCATCTTGCAAACACACAACAAAAAGAAAAAAAATGACAAATCAAGGCAGTAGCAGTTTCACTCATCCCTACCTGATACCCTCCAGTTTTCATTTCTTCTCAGTCGAAACCTTCTTCAGTAGTTTTAGCCCTGCTCACGTATTAGCTTGAATTTCAAGAGGAGAAGCAGCTACAGGAAATCCTACAAGATTCCTGTAGCAGCTGATCCCTTTTTAAAAACATACTGCAGAGACAAGGTCAGCGCAGCAAGACATATGAAGAGTAATGCTTGAACAGGAGATCATCAAAAACACCAAGGCCAAGCACGCAGAGCGCAAGCAGCAATGGTAACAAGGAAACAAAGTGCCAAAATCTAAACTATGCATAGCACACCAGCAACTGCGCAGGTAAGTGCCTAAACCCATTCCTCGATTGCATGAATAATATTTCAAAACTACATGAACTATGGAATGGTCAATTATGTGGAATCAGTGGCTAGCTAATTGACCACCCTCGTTCAGTTCATACCCCTTTGTAGAATTCAGTTGAGCCATGTCCAAATTCAAACTGCTAATTAGATACATAGCCAACATGTGCGGCATGTCAACATGGGAAGAAGGCATTTGAAACTGGTAGTGGTGGCGGTGGATAACGGGAGTAAGGGAGGTGATGGTGGTCAGGCGGTGTAAGGAACTATAATGACACTGGCATCAGACCAACGGTCTGGATGGGGATAACATACCCATCCGGCCACCTCATCCCCTCATTGCGGGTTACGCCAACAGTTAAGTACAATGCACACCAAGCCTCCACCACCCTTTTGGTTCATTTGCATGTTACGAAGCTCTCAACTACAACGTTCGTCTACCACCTTCAGAGCAGCAAACTAGTCATCCTCTGCCAGTTTTCTGTTAGTTTTTTTCAGAACCCTGTTCCCTATCGGGCTCTACAGGAGCCCTGCTGCATTCTACAGGAAGCCAGATAATTTCTACAGGAAAGGCAGAGAACACCCAGCAGAAGGAAAACTGGGGATTTTTACTAGAATTCAAGCTCCAAACAAGGTAGGCTCGAGAAACCTCCCTACATAGGTCTTATTTGTATAAAGTGGTGGACTAAAAACACAGAATTGGATTGGAAAAAAAGGAGAACGAAGTTTGAAAGTCTGTCTACATATTTTCCCTAAGTTCTACACAGTTCTCTATTTTCCTCTCTGTATTTGAAGTCTGTCTTCTTCTTTTTTGTATCCTGCTATAAAGCAAACACTTGCAAATCATGGAAACCAGCTTGTGTGAAAAATCAAAATTGCATCTCTATCTATTCTCTGAAAAAACTTGTGTTATTTATCCTTTGTTCTGTCAAAAAATATATATATCTTCTCTCCACAAGCAGAAAATCAAATTTGGGGTAAGACCAATTTGAAACAAGGAAAATATTGCAATTTGGTGTTGTGGGAAGAAGCACTAAAAATACTCCTACAATTCAAGAAAAGAAACAAAACTCAGTTGTCCCTCTGCCTCTGACTTTCTTTGAAATTGTTGTTTTTCTCCTCACTTAAGCACGTAAAAAACTACTTAGCACCATGCCAGGAGGGTTTATGAGGAAGGAACCTTTGAACTCTAATCAACTACATGAGCATCCTGAGGTGGTGGTCCTCTTCACCATGGCTAATTGGATTATTTTCTTTGAAAGAATACATGGATATGATGATGAGGTAACTAAAGAATTTCTAATGGCCTTACAACCCCATTCAAAAACTCATGCCACAGTCAGCTTTAGGGTTCTGTCCCTAGAACTCACCCCTGATTTTATCAGTCGAATTACAGGCCTTCCACCTGGGCTCCCTTGGAGTAAGAAGCAGTCATTTTTTCAACCTGGGGAGGATCCTGTAGAGGATAAAAATTGGGTTAGAAGAGCAAGCTTACCTCCTCCGTGGAATGAAGTCAATTACCAAATAATGAAATATATCACTTGTGAGGGAAGGTTCAGCATTGTTTATGGTTATCACTTCAGGTTACTACATGAGTTGAGGTATGGGATGGACCTGCCTCCAGTTAAAAAGTTGAGTCTCCCATATTTCCTCCTCCAGTCTCTAATAGAATGTAGTACCAAGCTAAATGCAGGAGTCCTAGACCATCTAACCCACCATGGGCTCATCAAACTGTTGGTAGAAGATGCCTTACATACCTATACCATTCCCATATCTTGGGACATTTTCAGAATATGTCCAGAGAAGAGGATATCAAAACTTTGGCTGAGGATATCAGCCCATCTAGCAGTCAGGAAGAGGAAGAGGAAATTGAGGAAGAAGTGCATGAAGGGACACCACATATTCAAACAGTGGAAGAGCAAGAAACAGAGGAGGAACAGGAAGCGGAAGAGAAACTTGAAAAACCCACAGCAGAAAAGAAGACAACACCAAAGACAGAGAAAAGGAAATAACAGGAAGTGAGAAGAAAAAGCCTAAGAAAGTCCAAAAGAGAACTGCCACAAGCAAGACAGGAACCCAAAAAGAAAAAGAGAATCCATTGCCATAAATAGCATAAACACAAATAGAAACAGTAGGCACAGAAAAGACAGCAGAAGATGAAGGGGAACAACAGCAAGAAGAAACATCCCCTGAGACATTGGCAAAAGAAGCAGAAACTGTGTTGGCTGCATTAAGCACTCCAACAAAATAAAAAGGAAAAAGGAAAAGAGAAACATCAATGTCTTTTAAAGCCAGAAGGAGCACCAGGATAAAAGTAGGCAAGCCCTAGTCTCCACCAAAGGAACCCATAATAATCACAGATGCACCTACTGAGAAGAAGGAGGAATCCCCCTCCAAAATATCTATCACTTATGAGAGAGGAAGTCCCAAAACTTCCACTAGGAAGGAGAAAATCAGACTGATGGACACCAAAACAGTTCTACAGTAAGCTAAGACTTCTCTACAGCAAATGTTGTCCAAGCTAAAGGAGACCAAAAAATTGGAAGAGGAGACAGTGAAACAGTCACAAGAAGAAGACAAGATCGAGGAGATACCTGAACCAAGCCCTCAACCTAATTTGGGCTCATATTACAACTTGTTAGAGGGTGGGAAGATCATCCCATAGAAGTTTGTTGTACCACTTTTCTTTGCATTGGAATAGGAAAGGGTTAGGACCCACACTTGCATGAGAATTGCTAAATCCAAGGGAGTTGCAGACATAGGCCACATGGAAGAACAGCTAAAAGAATTAAGAAGAGAGTTGGCAATGGTGAGACACACTGAGAGCAGTAAAAGAGCCCAGCTACAGGAGGAAAAAGCACTACTGAAAAAGCAGTTGCAGCAACAGGAAACTCCAGGGGTAGACATAACACAGATTTCTGAAGAGCAACCACTACAAGAAGGTCCCCTAACAGACAAGGAAACAGCAGAAACATAGCAACAAGAGAGGGAGGCTCAGGCAGCAACTGAAATGTTGATGCTGAAACAGCAGTTGCAGGAAAGAGAAGTCTAGATGGCCTGCATGGCCAGCTGAGCAATGGAAGCCTTGCAATGTAGACAATTGGCCAGATCTTATGCATTATATCTGAAAGACCAATGGCTCCAGTTCCAAATCAAAACATTGGCCCAAAGGGGCACAATCCCTTTCCAAAATTATGGTCAATTTATGCATCTGTGTGCTACAAGTTCAGCTGAGGACAAGGTCAAACTAGCAGAGTTTTACTTACATAATATGGCACTCCCTGATATGAACTTTTGGGACCCCAATGCTGCATTGGGAGATGTACAACTCATGGCTATGGCTTCCTAGATGAGCCATGAGGAAAAAAGGGCAGTGGAAGTTCAACAAATCATGGCCAAAGAATTGAATGAGCCCCTACTAATCAAAGCAGAACTAGAAGACCCCTTAGCTCTCATTTATGCTCATCAACACCTTGCCAACAACCCTAAAGTTCTCTCGGATTATGTAGAAAGGCAAGTGCAAGCTATCGCCCATTTTGAGGATATGGAAAGATTATTTGGTGATGATTTCCTTCATGCTTGTATGAGGAGATAGAATACATTATCATATAGCTTGAAGATCAGGGAGTATCACTCCCCCACCGGAATGAGAGAGGCTTTGGCAAGAGTGTCCCTTTATAAACAATCAATGCAAAACCTGAAAGCCAACTGGATTAGCCTAAAGTTCAGTCCTCCACTACTCTTAGAACTACTGGAAGGGGTTAAGGAAGAAGAAGAACAACAGCAATGGGAGGAAGTAGACAGAAAGGCATGTTTTCATGACAGGGAAGAAGACATCACCTTGGAAGCATGGGATGTCAGGGAAGCAGTTAAGGCCATCAAGGATGAAGAACTGGAGTAGTTGCTCAGAGGATGAGCAACCCATTCAACAGGGGGGTGATGATGAGCCTCAGAAATGGGTAACTATATGGGCTCATTTTTCCTATTGTTTCTATTTAATCCACCATTCTCCATAGATTTATGCATGTTTTTTAATATATTTATGTTAATTGAGTGAATGGGGATAGTCACTTTACCACAAAGTCTAATGAGCAGTTATTGCATATTTTTGGACATTTTTGTACCAAGACCAAGCATCTATGAGCAGATTAACAGCCAAAACTCGAAGAAACCAAGCTGATAACTTATAGGAAGGGTGTTTCCTACATTTATGACCCCTTCCTCGAGTTCTCCACCAACAGCTCGGAGTTCAAGGGCCACCACATCGATTATCACAAGGGCAGCCGAGTAGGGCTAGTGAAGTTGTTGTTAATTGAAAGTTTTGGCAGCTGAGTTCCTAAATTTTAGGAGGACTGTTGGGGTCCTCAACTTGTATAAATAAGAAGGCCTCAGGCCTCAGTAGGTTAGCTATTGAACAGTCTATTTTCGCACTTTAGTGTAGATCTGCATTTAGCTCATTTTCGAGCTCTTCCTGTAAACAATTTTGTGATATGACTAGTATTTTTTTATCAATGAAGATGAATTCAACCTTGAACCAGAACTGATCTTTCTAAGGGGGCTATAGCTCTTGGGATTGAGCCCAACCCAAGTGCCCAGTACCTCCTTGTTGTATTTATATGTGTTTTTCTTGCATTCATGAAATAATTTATGTTATTTAGATTAAATCTTGCTTTATTACTTAGGTTGTTTTTTATGATTAGAAGAGTTGTTCTTGCCTCTGGTTGATTAGTTAGTTTGCTGCAATAATAGAAAAAATCCACAAAAAGGCTACCAAGTAGGCTTTGAACTCCTTTCTCCCTCCTTGGGACCATGAATTGAGACCAAAGCACTCTTGTTGCCACCAAAACACTGTTTTTGATTTCCAATGCAATTTTTAGTGTGTGAATTCGAGTTGGAAAAGTTGATATCAGTTATATGTACATGCTTGGATTTTCCTTGTTCAGTTTTCATAGCCTTCTTGCATCATTTCCTATCCATAAAATTTTGTTCAACACTTTTCTGTTTTTTTAGGGCAGAATTAGGTTAAGATAGGTAAAGCTCTGTTTTTTAATTCTCCTTGAATCGGTTTGTAGAAGTAGGTGTGAAGCTCACTCAAATACCATCCCAAATTATCATCCTCTCATCCCCCAACCTGCTCTAGTCCATTTCTCAAGGTTTTCTCAACTCATTTGCCACACTTTCCCAAACAACCCTAATTTCTATGTTTTTGTGCAAAATCGCTTTCTTATCTTTTGAACAAATCCAACCATATCCTTCACATTTGATCTTCGACAAAGTCCTAGACCTTCTAGCACCCTCATCCAATCTTAATTTTCTTTTTCCCACTATTTCTCCTCCTCCAAACCTTCAAAAATCACTTTTAGCCTGCTCCTGTAGAATTTCTTGTAGATCCCCTGCAGACTTCCTGTAGAAGTTCATGCAAGCAATTTTTCGAAGTCTGATCGCAATGGAAATCTCCAGAAGGATGCTAGGGACTCCTTAGGTCCTCTCCACACCCTCCTCATCATCTGCAACATCCAAATCGATCTCCTTTCGCCACCAAACATCTGCACAGTCAAATAGTTAAAACACAACCATAATAATTCTGCATAAAATTGCTCAAAAGTACAAAATGATGGTTCTTCCACATTTTCCTTTAGAAGTAGATCAAGTACATGCATTTTATCTTGACAGTAGTCCATGGCATCCATTTCAGTAGTTTCATCTCTTTTCCTTGCAAAGGTAAGGTTAATAGGTAAAACTAGGGTTTGCTAGAGTTTGCATTTCCTTTCAACTTTCATCCTCTTTCTGCAAGTAGAATAGCCTCCTTTGAGTTAGCTTTCTTCCATCACAACTAAAAGCTTCTTTTAAGAACTCATAGAAGTTGGCTTGATCTCCTAGCGAACTTGTGCCAGCTGATCAAGTGACAGCCTGCAGTAAGAGCTAGTACTTGTGTATACAGCACCATCGCTTCCAAGTTTGTTACGAACTACCGGGTTGATAAAAGTAAAGAAGTGTTCCCAGGAGTTGCAGCATCATTGCTGCAATACTGGAGCCCACCATAACTATTTCCTACACTTTATTTCCCCAGTTTGATCCTCTTTCCCTCCAAGCCAACAAAACTTCACATGTTAATCACCTTTTTCTCATTATATACAGCTTATTTTGTTGTTCTTGTTATTTCGCCATTTTTGTTGAATATAATGATGTAATATTCCTTTTGTGGCTAACTGGGGTAAGCACTGGAGAAGTATTTTGGATCCTCTCCTCTTTTTCAGGTGTTTCTTTCGAGAACGAGGTTACGAAGTGAACAAGCTGCGTTGTTCAGTCTCAAAACAGGATGGAATAGATTGTTGTTACACTTTGTATGATGTTACAGATTGTTGTTACACTCTATATGTTGTTAAATGTGTTGTTGTTACACCATGTGTTGTTAAAGGTGACTGTTGTTACACCTCAGAAGTTGTTACAACGATGTTGTTACCCAGTGATTGTTGTTACATCCCAAACCATCATTTAACCACAGGATGTTGTTGCATCGTAGCTGGCAAAGTCGTGGGTAGTATTCCACACAACAGCTATCCGAAGTTATGAATTGTTTATTTAGAAAGTAATAGATCCAAACAGTTGTGATTTTAACCAATGTATTTGAATAGCATTTGTATTTAAGAACATTTTATAACGATTTCTATTTTATGGTCAACATGAGAATCATGAGATTTTCATGACTGATCTATCTCTGATTTTGGGTATGTAATAACTATAAGAGAAACTTAATCTCTCATGTACGAGGATGACATAGAGAGCACTGTCATTTTGATCTTGTAACTCTTAATTATTTTAATATTGAATACATTACAGTGATGTTGTTATTATTTCTCATTTGATTCCTTAACTAATCTTGTGTTCATTCCTACGCCCCTGCTAAGGAGGAAGGGCCCTCCTCTTTAGCAGGGACTGCAGTAGTAGAAGTAGTTGTATATTATTATTTCTTTTATTATTTGTATGGTTTTTTATTGTTTTTGTATAAATTGTGGAATACATCTGCTTCAATTCCAAAATTATGTTATGCTGTTACACTGGTTTGATTAAGCAGTATGGTAGTTGACCAGCTGGTGTAATTATTAGTTAAGTGTGTGGGGCGCCCTTGCTCTAGTAATCATGAAGTGTGATTTCATTTATGTAGAGTGTTTAAATTTCTACATGAATGATTTAACTTTTGCAATTAATTCAGCAGCATTCTTTACTGTTTTATGTTTCCATTCTTGGTTGTAGTGTATCGGCACAGATAGTGCAAACTCCATTGAAATAAAAAGACCACCCTGGGTTGACAATTAAATGGTTGAAGTCTTGGTCAATTAGGATTAATTAAACAGCACTATATTTTGGCATCATTTCTATGGATGGTAGTTGACGATACAGTCAGCCAAGTTGTTTGTTTGATGATAGAGTGCTCCTAGTCCACAATCGTTGGGCGATAAGACAAGAGGTAAGAACTTAGTGTGTGGCATTTTGGGTTCTTCTTAAAGCGTGTCTTCATCTCTTCAATCGTTGGGTGGTAAGGCGAGAGGTAAGAACTTGCGCATCGCTCTAACATACCTGGGCGGGCTCACCACTATCGAAGGATGAGACACTTAGGGTATGAATTGATACACATAGGGTCCATGTGTGCAATTGTAGGAATTATAGAAATACCAAAAATACCCCCCACTCTAATTAGTCACAGGAAAAACGGGTCGTAAGAAGGAAAGGAAGAGTGTAGATTTCGGAAGGAAAACATTTATTCATGAACTGATCTCAAAGGCAGAAAAAGAACAGTCAAGTTCTCAAAAGGATGCAAGGAAAATAGGGCCACAAAAATTTGTTACTCCCATAACAAGGGCAAAACCCTCTGATTCCTCTGTCTCAGAGCCATACCATTCTAAAGCTAGCGAAAATAATCCCAAGATTAAGCATCCAATTCAGGAAAAACAGGGGGAAACTAGTAACCAAAACCTTAGGACCATGGGGACAAGGGGAAAATGAAGGGGGACATAAAAAACCTAAAATAGGAGAGGACCTATTGGTTTTATCATTATCTAGATTCAGGCAGCATAATGAAACAATTAGTCCTAAAGTCACCTGAGCCATCAATTTCACTTGTAAGACAATCACAAGAACAATTTGAAGAACGTTTGTTACAGCAAGGATTAGAAGGGTTAGCAATGGGAGATAACAATAACAACAATATTAAAACAAATGCTACTATCACCACCTTTGAGTTCCCAATTGGGGATATCAGAGGCGAGGCTCCCATGAAAAATATTCCTTTATCATCCTTACCATCCTTTCAAGGGATGACTGTAGAAGACCCTGACACCTTCTTATTCGAATTTGATGTCTTATGCAGGAGTTATGACTATGTTTAAGATGCTCAGAAATTAAAATTATTTCCTGCTACTCTAAAAGGAGAAGCCTTGAGGTGGTTCATGGGCTTAGGCTCTGCTTTTATTCGAACATGGAGTGATATGAATGAGACATTCTTATCAAAGTATCAAGACTATTGTGGAACCAGGGACTTAAGAGAGGAAGTAATCAGGATGACACATAAGGAAGATGAGAGCCTGGAGGACTACGTAGAGCGGTTTCACTATAATTTGCAAAGGTCTAAACACAGTGATTTAGATCATGAGATATTGAAGACCATATTTATAAGAGGAATGAGGTACAACTACCTTGATACCCTGAATCTACTAGGAAAAGGGACATATCTCAGGAACCATTCGCAGAAATTGTAAAGCTCTATCTAAGATGCTCTAGAGGATCGTCAAAGGGAAGAAGCACAATCCGAGATGCCTCTGCCAGAATACAAAAATATTCAAGTGGAGGAGTAACCAGAGCAGAGATCGGGAATTTATTCGAAAATTTCAAAACCGACATCCTCAGTACTCTATCTACCCAGATAACGACAGCACAGATCAAGAAGACATAAGGAGAAGTTGATACACCTCTGGTTGTGTTCTCTCCGAATCGTCGAAAGAAACATCCCTTGAGGGAGTGTGAAATGAACAACATCAGCTTTGCAATATTTGTGAGATGGAACATTCTACAGGTTAATGTCCAGAGTTTCCCAAACTTAAAGCAGTACTTAGAGAGTCGAATGAAGAACTTTAGTCCTCTTATTTCATTGCACCTAGGAGAACATGGCAGCCACGACCTCTAGGTATTTCCCAAGATTTTTCTTATTTTAATTAGTGGAATAATGCATATAGCACTCAGCAATATCCATGGAAATACTCTGCTTCTTCTTTAGCACAGTTTCCTTTGCCCTGGAACCAGTGGTCCCCATCTCCCTCTATTCAATATCCTCCATCTCAACCATACCCTTGGAATCAGAACTGGAGGGGGAATGCCTAGAGTACAGCCCCACCTGGATTACCAATGTAGCAACATGTACAATTTCCCCCTTTCCAAACTCATGTTCCTACACCGCCTATGCGACCTAAACTACCTGTGCAACTTAACCCTAACACGAATAATAAAGCATCCCAGAGCATAGAAGCTCTGACTACCTTCCAGACTTACCTTATCACTCCTGTTGGACTTAATTAAATTCAACTACTGTCAGGTAAGGTAATTAAACCAAATCATTCCCCTATCATTACCAAGGAGGAATGTGAAACATCTAGAGAAGATACATTAGATCTTGAGGCAATTGTTACCCTTGTAACAGTCGATACAGAGAAAATTGTTACGTTTGTAATAGCCAACCCGAGAAGAAATGTTACTCCTATAATAGCCAACTCGGGTAAGGTTGATACACTTGTAGAAGATAATTCGATTGTTATGACTCAAAATCCTTCATATCCTTAGAGATTAATGGAGACTAGAATGACCTCACAACCCGAGTCTAATTTCCTTAGGGAGTTGCAAAATCTGCATGTATGAATTCCTCTATTGCAAACTCTTAAAGAAGTACCTATTTATGCCAAAACAATATGAGATCTGTGCATTAAGAAACTTGGAAGGAAGCCTAGGGGCCCTGCTACCATACACGTGATGGGGAAATTGTCTGAATTAATGACTACTCAGCCTCTTCTAACCAAGTATAATGATCCGGGAAACCCTACTGTTATTGTCTATATTAATGACCAGCCCATAACTAATACATTGATTGATCTTGGGGATGCCATTAATGTGATGACAAAGGACCTCTTTACCACCCTAGGGCTACATGGTCATAGAAATACACCTACTATACTTAAATTAGCAAATAGGTCCCATGTTAAACCCGAGGGAGTATTAGAAGACATGGTAATCACAATATCTTCCTGGAGGTATCCGGTTGACTTTCTTATCTTACAGACCAAATCCAACCTGGGGGAATATCCTTTGATCCTAGGGAGACCTTGGTTGGTCACTGAAGATGCATTTATAGGATGAAAATCTAGATCTATGATGATCTTAGATGGCCAGGCTACAAAGAACCTTAATCTTTACCCCCCAAAACCAAATATGGATTTGTACAATCCCTGGTGGGATGAATTTGAGCCTGAATCAGATCTTTCCCTACCACTCCTCACTCTGTTAAAAGCCAAGTATTTCAAATATGAGATAGAAAATGATATCATTAATGGCTTTATTAGTAGCTCGCTTTTTGTCACTTCTATTGAAAATTCAAAAGAGGAAGAGGAGGTAGAAGACATAAACTTTGAACAAATGAGAACCATTCCCCATGCTGACAATAATCCAATCAAAATAGAACCAGGGAATTTTCTAAACATTAACCCCAACCTGACTGCTAAGAAAAACCAATTGTTGTTACAGTTGTTACAAAAATACAAGAAGGCATTTGCATGGGACTATATGGATATGAAAGGGATTCATCCCAACCTGTGCACTCACCACATTTATTTGAAAGATAGTTGCAAACCAATTAGACAACCACAGCATGGCATGAACCTTGTGCTGAAGGAGGTAGTGAAGGAAGAATTACAAAAACTCCTGAGTGTTAACTTTATTTATCTGATATCTAACAGTCAATGGGTGTCTTCGCTTTTCATTGTCCTTGAGAAGAATGGAAAGTGGAGAGTCTGTGTGGATTACAGAGAGCTAAATAAGGCCACTCAAAAGTACCATTTTCCTTTACCATTCATAGATCATGTCCTTGACACCCTTTCTGGGAAAAATAAAATCATTTCTAGATGGGTTTAGTGGCTACAAACAGATACAAATTGCCCTAGAAGATCAGGATAAAACAACCTTTATTTGCCCTTGGGGAACTTTTGCATATAGAGTACTCCCTTTTGGACTCTGCAATGCGCCAACAACTTTTCAAAGGGCAATGCTAGGAATTTTTTCTGATGTGTTGAATGACTGCCTTGAAATCTTCATGGACGATTTTACACCTTATGGTGATGCTTTTGAAATAGCATTAGCTAATTTAGAAAAAGTGATGGAACATTGTGTATAGACTAATGTTGCTTTGAGCACTGAAAAATGTCACATGATGATGATTGAAGGGATCATGCTAGGACACTACATTTATGTTGATGGATCAAGGTAGACCCTACTAAAATAGAGGTAATTCTAAAAATTCCAACTCCCAAGACGTAAAAAGAGGTATGTAGTTTCTTTGGACATGCAGGGTATTATAGAAGGTTTATAGAGAATTTTTCAAAAATTGAATCACCATTGTTTTATTTTCTCATGAAAGATGTTGACTTTTTGTGGACAGGAAAGTGTGAGTAGGCCTTTTTGAAGCTGAAATGTTATGTATCAACAACTCCGGTTTTAATTGGCCTAATTGGGAACTGTCGTTTCACATACCTACATATGCATCTAATATTGTTGTAGGTGTTGTTTTGGGCCAACTAGAGGACATGAAACCTTATGATATTTACTAGATAAACAAGAATTTGACTACAGCTGAGCTCAATTACATAGTGACTGAGAAGTAATTCTTAACAGTAGTGCATGCCATCAATAAATTTCGACATTATATCATTGGGTATCAAGTATTTGTACACACTGGCCACTCTATCATTCGTTTTTTAATGAATAACCCAATTACCAATGGTAGAATTACACACTGGTTATTGTTGTTACAGGAATTTGATAGCACAATTGTCGATAAACCTAGAAAAGATAATGTAGTAGCTAATTTCCTTTCTAGGTTAACTATTGATGGCAATTGCATTCCCACTAAGGATTCTTTCCCTAATGAGTATCTCTTTGCTATTTCTACTTACTCACCATGGTATGAAGATATAACCAATTATCTTGCAGCAGGGAAGTTTCCACAATATTTTTCCTCCAAGAAAAAGAGAAATATCATACAACAGAGTGCTACCTATACCTGGATAGATAGGAATATCTATCACACTAGACCAGATTTCCAGATCAGACGTTGTGTTAGGGAAGATGATATCTTTGAAATCCTTAAGGTTTGTCACGAGGAACCTTATGGAGGGCACTTCGCAGACAAGTGAACATGATACAAAGTCCTTTCGATAGGATATTATTGGCCAACAATATTTCAAGATGCCAAGAATTTCGTGAAAGGATGTGATAGTTGCAAAGAATGGGCCAACCGCTACAATCATATGAGATGTTGTTACAGCCTCAAATCGTCTTAGAACCTTTTGAGAAATGGCCCTTGGATTTTGTGGGACCAATTAATCCTTCATCCAAATAGAAATCCTACATTTTGGTCTACACCGAATATGTCACAAAATGGGTTGAGGTAAAAGCACTAACCAGAGCCACGAAGTAGGTTGTTTTAGACTTCCTGTTTGAAGACATCTTCGTCCATTTTGGTATACCCAGGGAGATAGTGACAAATGGAGGGCCCGAGATTACATCCCATATGATCCAAAAGTTGGTTGAAAAATATAAAATCCATCATAGAATCACAGCACCTTATCATCCATAAGTGAATGGCCAAGTGGAAAGCACCAACAAAGTCATTAAGGGGATTCTTACCAAGACCGTGGCCAGTCACCGAAGGAATTGGGCCGATAAACTTCCAAAAGCTTTGTGGGCATACAGAACTACGTGGAGTAATACCATAGGATTCTTGCCATACGAACTTGTGTATGGTAAAAATCCCTTATTCCCTATTGAGTTCGAAATCAAGACATTGAGAATAACATTGCAGGTGAATTTGGATCTGGCTACAACACAAAAGAAAAAGTTGAACCAGCTCAATGAATTGGAGGAGAAATAGTTGGCTGCTATCCAGAAAACAAATATTATCTAGCAACAAAGAGCTAAGTGGCATGACAGGTTCATCAAGAAGAAGAAGTTTCAAAAAGGATATTGGGCTCTCTTATATGATTCAAGATTCAAGGACTTCAAGGGTAAGCTATGCACCATATGGCTAGGTTCATATGAGATAGATACAGTCTTTGACAATGGGACCATGAATTTGGTTACCATGGACAGTGCGAGGACACCATTGCTTACAAATGGGCATCGTCTTTAGTTATATCATAAACCTGCTTCAAGGGATTCATTTGTTAACATTGTCACGAATTTGGATCTTCATATTACAAGGGCAGGGGAAAACCCCCCTATGCTGCCAAAATTCTAATTTTTCAATAAGTGTAACAGATGAAAACCAACCTTTGTTGGTGGCTCTTACACCTTCTCAAAAAAAAAATATTAATGATAAATAAAACAATATGGTTGTGAAAACCTTTTTCGGGTGCAGACAGACAATTTTTGTAGCAGTTGAAAACCACTCCGTGACGGCTATTACACACTCTGTAAAAACATTTGTTATTTCAAGCATATCCTAAAATAATGTTGTTACACAACTATTTTTTTCTTTGTTTTTATCTTTTGTGGAAACCAATAATACATAACAGTCGTCTTGGCTGACACATCTATAATAGCCGACGACTTCTAGAAATAATCCAAGTAAATCATTTATTGTGATACATAACACGCATCACCATGATTTAGGAGCAGTTGCCTTAACCGTCGGAATTAAATTCACACGCCTCATCACCAATGTCTTCTCTCCACGTCACACTAGGGATGTCATAAAATGGTAATATTGTTATCCTCTTTATTTAGTAATTATGGCAATCTAACGCGATATCCCTTTTGACGGCTGAGGTCAACTGTCAGTTTTAAGCCGGGGGGGGGAATGACATGATGACATGAACCTTGCATGACCTGTGAGCATTTAAAAATCGCAACCAAAGCATGATGTTCATGTAATCATTATCATTTAATGATCGATCATGCTAAAAAAGGGAATTGTATCTCAAACTAGACCTCCCATAACTTATAATTAATAAGGAAACATTACTGCACAGTACGAATCTTGACTACAAATCCTAATTTGAAATTTGTGCCTGCATCACCCTACCATTTACCCACTATCCTCATTCAAAGTTCTTAGAGAGAAGAGAGGATAACAGTTGCAGGGCTAGAACAGTTGAGTATTGTGTTGACTGCTTCAGAACCTCTCAAGGGGGAGAAGAGAGGAGAACAACATTGAACTTGTGTATCAATGGGTGGGGCAGCAATTCAACATGAACCAAGGTCAACAGAGGCATTGGAAAACTGTCCCAAAGCATGCCAACTTTTTAAAGATGTAAGCTAGTTTGAGCTTTTCCAAAAGCTGGAAAGATCAGATGGGGCAATTGTTATAGAGTTCGCGAAGAATTTAAAGAGGAATCAAATGGAGGTCAGGGGATTAAAAGTGGAAGTTACATAAGAGGTAATTTCCCATGTGACGAAATTAACGGCAGAGGGTAAAAGGTGGTTTAACAGAAAAATTAATGGGAGGATTTTCTCCAAGTGGAGGAATGGCTGGTGAAGAAAGGTAGGGGGGTTGACAGGTTGTCGCTTCCCTAGCCATGGGTCGATGTTGCCCTTTACCTCATCAAGTGTATTACCTATGAGGGAAGGGAAACAATTGTATTCAATTACCACTTCTTGTTGCTAAACCACCTTCAACATCAGCAGCTAATAAACCTCCCGTAATTTTTAGTGGAAAATATCAGGCATATGGCTCCAGAGACTTGCATCACAAACCACGACCTCATCAAGATAATTGTGTTGGACGCCCTAAATTATCTGAGCGGGAGCTGAGAGGAATTCATGAGAAATAAGGCTAGGATTATCTACGGGAAGCAAATTGGGATGTCTAAGGAAGCTAAAACAGAAACCAAGGAGCAGCCCCAACCCTCAAAAGTAAGGGTTGGAAAGAGACCAGTTGACAAGCCAATTGGTGATAAGCGGAAAAATTCCCCTACCCTTTAGCGCACTCTTTAGATAAAGAAAGTTTTTGGGTTGGTGGAACAACCCCCTCCCACAAGGAGGATATCAGACCCCCGAGCATCATTTGTTGGCATTATGAGAGAAGTGTTGTCCTTGATGGCAAACCACACAGATGAAAAATCATAGTACAGAAGGTCAACAGCAAGGAATTGATGATCAGTCTACAAAAATGAAGAGAAAATATATATACGTTGGTTCATTGTGACCAAGCCACGTATACACGCGGGTTAGACTTTACCAAGTCGTGTATGCGTGTGCACGCACTTTCATGTGAGGAAAAGCGCGTATATGTTGGATAACTTACCTTTGGTCCGTGGCAGTTAGTCCTTGGTACTTGAACCTATGGTGTTGGACCATGGTACCTCGTCAGATGTGTTGATCCCTAGTATTGGGTGCATGGTATTGGTTTGTTATGGTTTTGGACCATGGTATTGAGCAAGACCTAAGACTATAAAAGGAGAAGAAGATCATTAGGCAAAGAGGGTATGGAGAAATACTTGAATATCTGATAGAGTATGAGATCCAGTATGCAGGATATGGGTTATGATGCAAGCTAAGGAGGGATCTCACCAGTTGATGGAGAACAAGGTCTAAGGATAGATCAGGATCAATTGGTTTGAAATGAAATATCTCTGTATGGTTGATTATGCTCTAAATACTGACGCATGTAATGTTCTGAACTAGGTATAAATTAAGTTTGAGATAGCTGCAAGTCTTGATTGAATATTTATAGATCTGTACGTGGGTTGGCTTTGATAAAAGCGCGTATGTACGCGGGTTTGGTTCGTCCAAGTAGCGTATACCATTTAAGATGTGATTTTTGATGATACAGTTGGTTCTGAATATTGTTGCAGAGTTTAGTGTTCTGCTCTGTGTTCTGGTGGCTGTTTTTGTTGACAAGGTTTCAGTATTGGGTGTTGATGTTGCTAAGTGTTTGTGAGGTTCAATGATATTGATGGGTCCAGTATGAAAATTTGATGAAACGTGGTCTTCAGATTGGAGTGTTGTGCTTCAGTGTATCCAGTCTGAAAATTGATGAAACGTTGTACCTGGAGGAAGAAAGAGAAGGTTGTAGCTTTCTGTAGGCCATCACCTATGTACTAGTATCTTGGCTAGTGCAAGAGCTAAAGAGGGGGTTGTAGCTCCCTTCTAGGAGAAGCTGGAAAACGAGAGAGAGTTGTAGCTCTCTGCAGGTTGCAGCCTGCGTACTAGTAAAGGACTGCACCAG
>APFE031699034.1:0-61360 GCA_000404065.3 Pinus taeda | reverse complement strand
AAAAATCAAAAGTTGCATGATGAAGTCACATCTCTAAGAAAAGAAGTCAATGAAAATAACACAACAATCAAGAATCTCAGAGATAGATCCAGTGATTATGAAAGTCTTAAAGCTACGACCCTCTCACTAAAGGAAGAACTTGAAGAAGCCAAGAAGCGGAATAAAGATCTACTCCAAGGTATTGAAAAACAGGAGAACGAAGTTATCAGTTTAAAAGCACAACTGGGATGTGTCTCCAGAGTTCGTCAAATGCTGCAGAATGTGAATGAAGAACAATAAAAGGAGATTCTCAATCTAAGACATCAGTTAGAAGAAGAAAGAAATGCTGAAGAGAACGTGAAGAAGCAGTATCTTGAAAAGGAAGAGCAACATCAAGTTGAGGTAAATATCTTGAAAGGTAAATTAGAAGAAAAGGATAAACTATTACGATTTCAAGATAGTACTAAAGTCTTGGATGATATTCTTAGTAGTCAAAGGTCTCCTGCTATCAAGAATGGTCTTGGTTTTCATGAATCTGTTAAAGGTGAATCTAGTTCACAAGGTGAAGCAAGGAACTCTAAAGAGAAATCCAAAATCCCCAACAAGAAGATGGGAGGTCAATCCCATCAGCAACCAAGGAAAGAAATTCCTCAAAGAAAATCTTTTGCTCCTGATTATGGAAGTGATAGACGATTATTTTCTTCATTGAATAATGTTGAATGTTATGTATGTCATAATCATGGACATGTTGCAGCTAGATGCAGAACTAGAATGGTTCAAGGCCATCACACAGAAAGATCATCACATTCCAAGTACTTTAATGGATATTGTTTTTCTTGCAATATGTTTGGTCACAAAGCTGCTGATTGCTACAGAAGGAATATGAAACATGTAAGATGCTATGCATGTAACAATTTTGGACATAGAGCAAAAGATTGCAGGAACAAAGTTCATGATAAGAAGAAATCATCAACATGCTTGAAGGTATGGAAGAAGAAGGAAGTTCAGTCAGAAAGATGTGGCACAGCACAGGATACTCAGCACAACACAGACATAGCAGACTCAGGGGGAACTGAAAGTGTTGACCTTCAGTGTCCTAAATATCATACGCAAGTTTCATGAAGGGAAGTCGCGTATATACGCGAGTTATACACTGAAAAGTCGCATATATATCAGTCTGAAGAAAAGCAGCGGGGATAGGCTCAGAAAAGGGGTCTGATATGTTTCAGCCCATTATTTGCTCTATCAGTCAATAGTTACAGTCTGCTGAAGATGTGTGGAAATATCGTGATACTTGAAGTGTTTTGATCCTAACTTGATGATGAGGATGTCTTGATGTTTTTGCTGAAATATGCATGATCAGATCTAACAATAAACTAATGGCACAAGTTGAGGGGGAGCATGTGCTTTTAATAATGCATTGTTGGCATTATGTTTAATAGTCCTTGGTGATGATGCTTATATGGCTAAATGATATGTCTTGCTATGATATGGTTATGAGTGGATCTCATATGATTCTTGAGGTTACATAGTTGATGTTCAGATCATGTTTGTGGATTAATGGTGCATATATGATGCTTACATGGTGATCCTCAAGGATAAGGAAAAATTCAAAGCTTGAACCCACACTCTTCATATAATACAGTTATGATGCAGGTGACCTTATGGATGAGGATTGTTGATGTTGATGACAGTGCTGGATGCACAAAGCTGGTAGTTGGAGACATGATGATGATGAGTTTTTATCTATATGTTGATGAATTAGTACTCCCATATGTAGATTGATGCAGATATTCCCAAGAGATGATACATGGATGATCTTGTTGATAAGATGGCTATACACATATGATATAATGTGAATGATTTTATGATGTGGTTCAAAAGGATGAATTGATTTCTATATGCAGACACACCTTGGTACAGGACGTTTGCAGGTTGTTGATTTAGAAATAGTTGTACGCAAGTTTAATAAAGAGTATACACGTACATACGCCAATTTGTTCAGAGAAAGTCACATATATGAAGGCTTGATGGATATCAGAAGGAGCAGGCTCTGGTTGAAGATATTCTGATGTGGGTCTAACAGAGACCATCCGGCACAGGTTCAGGGGGAGCAGATAATCTTCTAATACTGTATTGTTGGCATTATCTTAGAAGCTTTTGGTTCTTGTTCACAGTTGTTGTTGGGTTTCAGGTCGAATGAAGGCAAAGAAAGAATAGAAGGAAATCTTGGTTGTTGATCTGAATGGTGATTAACAGATTCTGCTACTATCAGTTGTTGGTGACTTTCATAAGTCTTGATCTAGAAATTTTGTCTCTATGTCATGTATCTCTTTTATGGTGTCAAGGTCATGTAACGACCTATTTTGGTTTCCCCACTATGCATGGGATGATTGATGTAATATAATTGGTTGTCATATGTAAATTTCTGATGTATCCACACTTGGTTGGGTGGATGATCCCCACTTGGTTGGGTGATAGATGTATGTATTGAGTCTTTTGGTGATAGGAAGGTCTAGTATGATGTATAGAGTCATGTTCCTCTTATAGAACACCTTTTTGCAGACCTTGCTTACAGTCAGGGGGAGCATGAACAAAACTCTTCGGCAAAGCATGTATTTAGGGGGAGCATGGACAGATTGGTACACCTTGGCATATACAAAGGGGGAGCTCATTCAGAGATTTCAGAAGGTGCTCAGGGGGAGTATGGACAATGGAATGTTTATCAAGAAAAGAGAATATCTTGTTCCGCCCTTTGCCCTTGATGTCAAAGGGGGAGAGTGATTTGGTGTTGTTGCCATCAAGTCCAAAGAGGGAGATTGTTGGCATTATGATGCATGTGTTGTACTTGATGGCAACCCTCTCATAGAAGATCATCTCACTTACATATAACTAGATGAATCTACAGAAGAGAAATCAGATGTGACTGAATGCATGGGATGCAGGACAAATGCATGTGTTGTACTTGATGGCAACCCTCTCATAGAAGATCATCTCACTTACATATAACTAGATGAATCTACAGAAGAGAAATCAGATGTGACGGAATGCATGGGATGCAGGACAACTCAAAGGAATCAGATGATAGCTCTAAGTGTGATAAGTTAGCTTTGCTATCAAGTCCAAAGGGGGAGATTGTTGGCATTATGAGAGAAGTGTTGTCCTTGATGGCAAACCACACAGATGAAAAATCATAGTACAGAAGGTCAACAGCAAGGAATTGATGATCAGTCTACAAAAACGGAGAGAAAATATATATACGTTGGTTCATTATGACCAAGCCACGTATACACGTGGGTTAGACTTTACCAAGTCGCGTATGCGTGTGCACACACTTTCATGTGAGGAAAAGCGCGTATATGTTGGATAACTTACCTTTGGTCCGTGGCAGTTAGTCCTTGGTACTTGAACCTATGGTGTTGGACCATGGTACCTCATCAGATGTGTTGATCCCTAGTATTGGGTGCATGGTATTGGTTTGTTATGGTTTTGGACCTTGGTATTGAGCAAGACCTAAGACTATAAAAGGAGAAGAAGATCATTAGGCAAGTGCATGGAGAAATACTTGAATATCTGATAAAGTATGAGATCCAGTATGCAGGATATGGGTTATGAAGCATTTCTTGATCTAAGCTAAGGAGGGATCTCACCGGTTGATGGAGAACAAGATCTAAGGATAGATCGGGATCAAATGGTTTGAAATGAACTATCTCTATATGGTTAAATATGCTTGTTCTAGATCTGGATACTGACGCGTGTAATGTTCTGAACTGGGTATAACTTAAGTTTGAAATAGCTGCAAGTCTTGATTGAATATTTATAGATCTGTACGCGAGTTGGCTTTGATAAAAGCGCGTATGTACACAGGTTTGGTTCGTCCAAGTAGCGTACACCATTTAAGCTGTGATTTTTGATGATACAGTTGGTTCTGAATAGTGTTGCAGAGTTCAGTGTTCTGCTCTGTGTTCTAGTGACTGTTTTTGTTGACAGGGTTTCAGTATTGGGTGTTGATGTTGCTAAGTGTTTGTGAGCTTCAATGATATTGATGGGACCAGTATGAAAATTGGATGAAACGTGGCCTTCAGATTTTAGTTTTGTGCTTCAGTGTATCCAGTCTGAAAATTGATGAAACGTGGTACCTGGAGGAAGGAAGAGAAGGTTGTAGCCTTCTGTAGGCCAGCACCTACATACTAGTATCTTGGCTAGTGCAAGAGCTAAAGAGGGGGTTGTAGCTCCCTTCCAGGAGAAGCTGGAGAACGAGAGAGGTTGTAGCTCTCTGTAGGTTGCAGCCTGCGTACTGGTAAAGGACTGCACCAGTACATTGTAAAAGAAGTTTCTTATGAAAGAAAGATAGAAACAAATTGCAGCAGGTGGTTTTCGCCCACATTGGGTTTCCACCTTATATCATGGTGTTCATGTGTGCTCTTTATGTGTGATGATTTTTTCCGTTTACTGTTCATATGGTTAATAATGTTCTGATGCATTCACTGAAGATGAACTAACTAAATCATAAAGGTTACTGGATGTACGCTAATTTCTTTTAACACAGTCGTGTATATACACGGATATCCTTAACTGAAGTAGCGTATATGTATCTAAGCATGGAAATGAAAAAGTTTTTCTGATTTAATAATACTGATTCACCCCCCCTCTCAGTATTATTTCCAACATCATTGTCGTAGATCATTAACAATACCAGAGAGACCCTCATTCACAAGAGCTGTCGATACCCAGTTACTGATACCTGCAATACCATGCCCCTCATTCCCATCGGTCAATTCCAGCCGAGAGGACATCAGGCCCAGGAAGGAGGTACCGATTCACGAAAACAGAGAATAAGGGTTAGAAGGCACCCAAAGTCTCCATCCATGTCTAAGAATAACAAGGAGGTAGCAAGACAGAAGGATGAAGAGAAGGTTTGGTTAGAGGAGCCTTCCTCACCAGGTAAGAACGATACCTAATCCTTGCTGCTTAAAATTGAAAGTTTAGAAAAAGAAAAAGAAAATCGAAGGAAGTAGTTAGCAGAGGATAAGGTAGAGGCAAGTGCCCCAAGGTTATTTACTTTGGCTAAGGCTATAGAGAGGGTCAGGAAGGAAAATGTTCTAGGTGTTGTGTGCACGGCATGTGCTAAGGAGCTAGTGGCAGCAGGGTATAGAGTGTGTGCAGTGGACACCATCTCGAGGGAAACACAAACTGAGTCCTAGGAAGATGATGCACAAAAACCCATTGAAGATGTTGTTGTTACACAAGAACCAGTAGCTAAGATGAAGAATCCCACAGAAAGTAATCTGGTAGGTGATACACAGGAACCCTTAGTTGACATTGCTTTTACACAAGAACCAGGAGTGGGAAAATAAGTTAATCAAAGGGGAAAAGGAGAAGTTGATATCCATGAACCTATGGTTGACACTGCTATTACACAAGAACTAGTAGTGGAAACAGAAGATCACCAAGGGGAAAATGATACAAAAGAACATGTGGATGACACTGTTGTTACACAAGAACCAGCAGTGGAAGTGGAAGCTGATCAGAGAAAAAAAGAAATGGTTACACAAAAATCCATTGATGACGTTGTTGTTACACAAGAACCAGCAGTCGAAAAGGAGCACTTCCACCCCCAGGAGGCTATTACACCTTCAATTGTTAGTGCATGTGGGAGAACACCTGGTCCTAATGAAGGATGGTGTTCTGAAAGGATGTTGTTGATACCAGAGTTACAAAAATGGAAGCAGCAGACGCTCTCTACAAGAGGGAATGATCTCTCTCAAGGCACATAAGAAGTGATGGATTCACTCAGGGAGAAATGGTTAAAGGAAGAGTGGGAGAGAGAATGGTAAGAACGGAGACATAGGGAAGCTATGAAGAATAAGGACGGACAACTACAGTTGTTACAGTGGCAGGTTCTGGATCTAACAAATGATAAGACAAAGCTTCGTGATCTTGCCTTGAACCTGCTAGGATGCAGGCGGCCTTCCCCATCATATCCAGTGTTACTCTGGCAACATTATTATTTGTTTCAGTTAAAAGTAGTCTTTGAGAACATACTTTATTTGGGTTCTTCTACCTGTACTTTTCTTGAAATTTTTCGTACTTGTGATTTTAATGAACAAAGCTTACTTTGTGAACTATTTTTCATAACATAATGCGTGAATATGTCAGCACAAAGATTGTGGGAAGTGTTTTCTCCTATATGGGGGATTTGCAGTTGTGGGCCTTCCTTTCTTTTATGAGGAACCAAATCGAATGGCATCTAGCCATGAAATCAATTGAGACCAATGAAGAAAGGGCAGTATTATGGATCAGATAAGAACTAGGAATGGTTTATGAACTGAGAGGTGAGTTTAAGTTGTTCATAAGTACCCCGGGGATCAGGGAACAGTCAGCCACTTATAGAAAATAATTGTGGGGATTTGCCTCAATTTATACGCACAGATGAAAATTCGAGCGCTAACCGAGTGCCTTAAGCGCACCGAGGCCTATAGTGTTGGATTACAAGAAGGAGATCCTTTTGAGTACAGGAATTTCATGGTTGTTGTTACACGAGTACCCAAGTATGCCCAGGTGGTGCAGACATTGGGAGCATTCTGGATTAGACTTAGATTCAAATTTCTTCTGATTTGGTATCCGGTGGAAGAATACCAGTCGAATTATCACTTTTGCAACTATGAAGAAGAATCTTGGCCACGACAGCTGATGGCTACTCAGGGGTACAGGGCTCTTGGTGAAGACACTGTTGGTGCCTATAATTTTACAGACTTGCATCGGGGGTATAGCAGGAGAAGCTGAGGTTTTGCATGGGGACATGCAATTGCTTTAGTTGGGGGGAGATGTTGGGTGTTGATCCTCTTTCCCTCCATACCAACGAAACTTCACATGTTAATCACCTTTTTCTCATTATAAAGCCTATTTCGCCATCATGTTATTTTTCTATTTTTGTTGAATATAACTATTCAATATTCCTTTTTGCGACTAACTCGAGTAAGCATTGGACAAGTCTTTTGGATCCTCTCCTCTTTTTTAGGCGCTGCTTGCAAGAACAAGGTTGCAGAGTGAACAAGCCGCACTGATCGGTCTCAGAACATGATGGAACATATTGATGTTACACTCTGTATGTTGTTACAGATTTCTCTTACACTCTGTATGTGGTTATAGGTGTTGTTGTTACACCACGTGTTGTTAAAGGTGACCGTTGTTACACCTCAGATGATGTTACAAGGATGTTGTTACCCAGTGATTGTATTGCATCCGAAGCCATCATTTGACCGCAGGATGTTTTTGCACCATAGCTGACAAAGTCGTGGGTACCATTCCACACAACAACTATAAGAAGTTATGACTTGTTTATTTAGAAATTAATAGATCCAAACGATTGTGATCTTAACCAGTGTATTTGAATAACATTTTTATTTAGGAATAGGTTATAACAATTTCTATTTTATGATCAGCATGAGAATCGTGAGATTCTCATGACTGATTTATTCCTGATTTTGGGTATGTAATAACTATAAGAGAAACTTAATCTCTCATGTACAGGGATGACATAGAGAGCACTCTTATTTTTATCTTATAACTTTTAATTATTTTAATATTAAATACACTGTGGTGATGTTGTTACTGTTTCTCATTTGATTCCTTAACTAATCTCATTTTCATTCTTGCGCCCCTGCTAGGGAGGAAGGGTCCTCCTCTTTAGCAGGGACTGCAGCGGTAGAAGTAGTTGTATATTATTGTTTCTTTTATTGTTTGTATGGTTTTCTGTTGTGGCCATATAAATTGTGGAATACATCTGCTTCAGCTCCAGAATTATGTTATGTTGTTACACTGGTTTGATTAAATAATATGGTAGTTGACCAGTTTGTGTAGTTATTAGTTCAGTGCATGGCGTGCCCTTGCTCTGGTAATTGTGAAGTAATATTTCATTTTTGTAGAGTGTTTTTATTTTTTTCATGAATGATTTAATTTCTGCAATTGATTCAGTGGAATTCTTTACTATTTTTTGTTTCCATTCTTTGTTTTAGTGTATCGGCACATATAGTGAAAACTCCATTGAAACAGCAAGACCTACCCTGGGTTAACAATTAAATGGTTGAAGTCTTGGTCAATTAGGATTGATTAAAACAACACTACATCTCCCAAACTCCTCCCTCAATTAGGACTCACTAATCCTAGGAACTGCACAGATCTAGCCTCGTAGGTCCCTCTCCAGCCCAGTCCTGCCTTGCCTCTCCAAACTACACAGACCTGCCTCTCAGGTTTGCACCTTGCAGCAGCCACTGATGGTCTCAACTGCACAATCCCATCTCCCAGTGGCCTTTGCGCAATTTTTCCCACCAATGAAGATTATGCTCAAGAGTTCCTCAGCCAGGCCTGAGCTGCGCTCTGCACAGTATTAGTAACCATTCTCCCTCCCTGTCACCTGGAATTGTGCAATGCTCAGTTATTGGGCCCTCTTTCCCAGCTTTTCACCTGTCCTAGTGATGAGCCCCAAATTGGGTAACTTATTGGGCTCATTTGGCCTAATTATCCTTGTTCCTTCCTTGTTCAATCCTTCATTTTTCATAGCTTATGCATTATTTTTCAGTATGTTTATGTCATTTGTACGAATAAGGGTAGTCACTCTTCCTAGGTGGCTAACACGTGCTTATTTCAGGTTTTTTTGACACATGTTGAAGCAAAACCGAGCAATCATGGGCTAGAAGACAGCCAAGCTTGAGGTGAGGATTCATAGGGGGGTTGTCTATGACATTAAATAGCCCTTCCTTGGGATATTCGCCCCCAACTCCGAGCTCCAAAGGCCACCAAAACCGGATCTAGAAGGCAGCCAAGCAGATTTTGGAAGGGATTGTCTACTCACAGTTTGGACAGCCAAGTCCCATAGATTTAGGAGGCCAGCTAGGGCCCTCGTGGTGTATAAATGCTAAGGCCTTAGCCTTCGTAAGGGACTTTTTTGAAACCATTGCATATTTTGCACTATAGTGCTGTTAGCTTTAGCTTGTTCTCTTGTAGCCATTTTGGCATAACTCTTGACTTATGACTATTTTTTGATAATGAGAAACAGCCCGATTTTATATCAACTCTGATTTTTCTATAGGATCCATAGCTCTCAGGGTTTGGCCCAACCTAAGAGCCTAGGGCTTCCTTTTTGTACTGTTATCTTTCCTTTATGCATCGGTGTTTTCCTTTTATGCATTTGAAATGTATTTCTGTTAGGCAGATTTAGTTGTGTTGATTAAATAGGTCACTGTTTATGAATAGAATTGCTTCAGATGTTTAAAATAGATTGGTAGGATAATAACAGGAAAAAAGCTCCAGAAAAGGGTCAACACTTTTGGTTTCACCTCATCCTTATTGGATCAGGGGCTGGAATTGAAGTAACCGTGCTGTCCCAACAAAAACACTAGTTTGCTTTACCATGCAATCCTTCGTGTACCGTTTCCATTTGCAGAAGTTGGTTATGCATTTAGATCTCTGAAATGTTTCATTGCACAGTTGATATACATGGTTCTCTTTCAAATAAAGCTGTTGTTAATTTATTTTATTGTCAGTTAGATTAGATTAGCTAGAACTTTGAGTATTTGCAAGACTTTGTGGATCTAGTTGAATGTACATCGTGCAGGGCATCCCTACCACTCTTTCATCCACCTAAGATTCATCAGATCCATCTGTTCCATCTCCTAGCTAGGTTCCTCATCTCACATCTGTCCTTTTGCCCATGTAACCCTACCTTTCTTGTGCAATCATTGGTTCAGCCTTCTTTGAGCCAAGTCAACCTTCTCCACCTTCTCACCACTCCATCCACCAGTCCCTGGGCCACTCCAGGCCCCTATCCTACCTCCATATCCATTCATGCATCTTCCCTCACTCACCCATCCTCTAAAATCCAATTTTTAAACATCCTGTAGAAATTTCTGAACATCTTGTAGAAATTCCTGAACATCCTGTAGAACCCCTGCAGACTTCCTGTAGAAGCTCACAAATGAGGTTTCTTGACAGTCAAACTTTGTGAAACTCTCTGGAATGGTGTTAGGGACTCCTTAGACACTCTCTAAACCTTCCCAACCTTTTCCAAGCATTTCCCCTCCTTGATCCACCCCTGCACAGTAAAGAACAGTGAAAGCATATGCATGATGAAACTGACAACTTAATCAAAAATACAAAAAGATGTTTTCTTAGGAAAAAGGTAGTCTAGACACATGTATTTTACCTTCATAGAAGTAATGGCATATATTTCAATAGTTTTCATTCTCATCTTTGCATTAGTAGGACTAGCTGGTAGAATTAGGGTTTGCTAGGGTTTGCGCTTTCCTTCAGTTTTTCAATCTCTTTTCGCAAATAGATTAGCTTCCTTCGAGTTAGCTTTCATCCATCAATTAAAAAGCTTCTTCTAAAGAGCTCATAGAAGTTGTCTTAAGCCCCTAGCAGACTTGTGCCAGCTGACCAAGTGACAGTTGTGGCAAGAGCTAGTACTTGTGCATACAGCACCATCGCTTCCAAGTTTGTTACGAACTACCGGGTTGATAAAAGTAAAGAAGGGAGTCCCAGGAGTTGCAACATTATTGCTACAATACTGGAGCCCACCACCTGGGCCCAATCCATGGATAACAATGCATCATCTTAGACTAATAGGTTTTTGGATTTGATGTCGTCCCATCATGAGTGAATTTCAGGAATAGGTACATTGTTGGATCATGGCGAGATGATGAAGAAGATGAGGAAGGAGTGAACATGCTAGAAGACTCACTTACAGCTAGATGGAAAAAGAAGCTTATCAAGAACAAGAAAAGAGAGCACATGCATGCAACCACCTCAAGAGACCAAATATCATTGAAGACCCTGCATCATCAATACATGTGGAGGAGAAGATAGAGCACATCCAATAACACATCTATCACTCAGCAGCAATAGTGGCTTGACATTGCCACCTCAAAAAGAAATTCCATGTTAGCAATGTCATGTCAAGTCATGTCATGAGTTTTCAAAGGCCACATCACTATTATGGGCCATATCTATTGTAAATCGAATGTAATGTAAAGTGGAAGTCCAATGGACACACATGAATATGAAGAGTCAAGTCAGTTGAAAAGTCATAGGAAGTTGAACAGTCATGAGGGAAGTCCAAGAGTCACAAGGGTCAAGCATCACCCTTGGTTATATATACCCCCCTCATTGTATGAGCAAGGACTTTTCACCTTAGCTCCTCCCGCAAAGCATAGAGAGTTTCAGTCAGTTCTTTGAGGAGCAGGGAGTGGATCCAATGTCCCACTATTGGGGCTAGTGATGTATGATGTAAATATGTTACTTGGAATTTTTTCTTAATATAGAAGCTTGTCTAGGCTAGCACGTTTCCATGCATTACTTGTAGATGTTTGTAAGACTATTCTTTGAGAATTTTTAATTCATGTTTGTTTCACATGTACTAAGATAGTTGAACTTTTTTGGTGATTTTAGTACTTACCTTGTTGGGAATGTGATGTATTGATTATCATTTTTGTCTCATCCTTGTGGAATACCCCACAAGACATACCTTTGTTGCTTACTGGTTCTAACGATCGTCATGTCCATTGTGGACTATTTTGTTGGATGGTGGACAGATCTCTCCCTGTACTTTGGTTTTAATGTATGCCGCATTTGTTGTAGACTATTCCGCTAGATGTTTGACAGACCTTCCTGGTTCGTGTGTGTCTCCTCCTAGGTGGTACTATTACCTCTCAATTAAAGGCTCACTTTTCCCCCCTTTTTGCAGTAAGAGAACCTATACACATTTAAGTTACACACTCACCTTGCTTTTCAAAGGTACCAGTGTAACACTCTCAGGTGCTTGACAACAAGAGCTGACGCAAATTTCTAAGTATATGGCAACCGGGCCATCATACCAGATGGGACTCCTACACCAAAAAATGTGAGGTCTAGTTGGGACCTCATATCGGGGAGATCCCCTAAATGTTGGCAGATCCAGCATCGTCAACACATAGGAACTAAGTTTTTTATTGGAATGCTACTAAAAGGATTATGATATAAGGACTGCGCAAGAAATCTACTACAATAATGTTTGTTACATGAAACAAAGTATTTTTTTATTTCAACCAAGAGGTCTACTTCGAGCTTTGTAATAAATGAGTTCCTCTTTAGAATATTGAATCTAATGGGTCTAGTACTAGAATAGAGAGTTTGCTATAAGAACATAGAGCTTCCTCTTTTTATAACAGAGGGTTTCTTGCCAAGGTAGAAGGTAATATTTCTTGTTGGAAATGAATATTCCCATGTTATTTAAAAATTCTAGAATGTTGCAAGATATTGTGTCATAAGACCACGTAGTTTTCATTCATACCCCAATCATACAATTCTATCTATGTAAATATTTTTTTGCAATCGGACGTAGAAGAATTCATTGGATTATATATCATTAATGAATATCATTAACCAACATGAGACAACTCACCATTAACGAAAATGAGTGTCAAGGTACCATAGTACATTGTAGCAGGTATAAATAAATGTCTTGTAGTCAAGTCACCAACATAATTAGACAACCAAGACATATTGATGTATTCCCACTATTAACATTGAAGAGGGATATCATTAATGTATGCAATCCCCAAGGTACAATAAAATTTCTCTAATCTTGGTCTCAAATAAGGTGTTGAGGTCGATGGGATGAGATTTGTTTGAAGAAAGAACTTAGGGAGTCCCACATCATCCAACTCGAGCATTGAACAAAATAATTTTAAGAATTATGAACAAAATATTGAACCAACATCATTACGTAGAACTTTATTGTGAATTTTGGTAGTCAAATACCTAGTTTTCAAGCAAAATTCATGTTTAGTTGCGTCGGTATCGTGGTTTTCACAACTTGACTTATTTTTATCTTTATAATTTTATTTATTTGTTTGTTTCTCTACCTTATCCTACTCTACTTAGAAAAGAAAATATATTTTCTCAAGTATTGAAATATTTCCAATGCATTCATTTATGTGACATGATCTCAAGGGATATGAGAAACCAACTACTCTAGTGGAAAATGGTGCTAACATATGCTAAAGAGTGGAGTGGTACCACTGGTTTAAAATTGCGTGGAAACAATATTAAATGTGGTAATTGTCTCCTTAAATATTTTCCTCATTTACAATATTTTACATATCTTCCTTGTAACACTCCACCCCACATTTACTCACTTTTACAAGCTCTCCGGGGTAAACATGAACTAAGAGTTACTATGACATGACCCAACATCCATGTTCCAGTTATGGAAGTGGGGTCTACAAACCAAAAATGTACTTCCACCTCCCACAAGCACCACATCACCCAGATACCAGATAACATTTGTTGATGATATTTTCCTAGGCTGGAACTAACATTTTCCTAACCCTACATCCTAGCAGCACGCATGGTAAGTTGTGCATGGGGCCAAAATGCTCCAGCCACACACACAGGCCCTCCTCGATGTGGTTGCAGCCAAAATTTCCCAATTTAGAGGGTGCGGCTAGCAACTCAAATCCGAATTTTCAGGGCTAGATACAAGCTATACCCAGAACAACCCAGAGCTTTCTAGAATTTAATATAGCATAACAATAAGTCAATAAGAAGAATACTAAGGCTAGGTCTTGCTCATAAATTTCCAAACACATGCTAAAAATTTTGTCAAACACGTAAACATGATAATTTATAGGTCATGAATGCATATATGTTCAATGTCTTCTTAACTTCATCAAAGAATCATCAAGAAGGCTTAATGCCCTCTCAACTAGCTACAATAACACTTGTTATCCCATGCATTCATATACCAACCAATAACTTATAAATCCATAAGCAAGATCCATAACAAGAGCACATTATGCAACAGAATGTATCATGCCTATAACCAACATTTAACTAGAATAAATCAATGACAAACTAGTAACAAAATCAACAGAATAACCCATACAAGTGCTCATTGATATCAATAAGAAATAACACATAATAACATATGCATAAAACCAACCAATTCAAGGACTTCCACATACCACCTGACCATAGATTGGGTTGAACCAAATCTCTCTTTCATCCAAAAACCCTTGTGCCATATTCCAAGCATGAATGTTGGATCATATGGGTTAAACCAAAATAGAACCAACTAGGGCTTCCAGAGGCCAAACCACCTCAACCCTCAACCATAATGATTTCACCTAAAACAGTTTAGAAATCACTAACACCAAACAAGCTTGGATGCCTCCAACTTTCTTCACCATACCCAGAGGAGTTTTCCCGTCTCCACCCATCCATCAAGAGTTACAGGAGAAATCTCATTTCCACCCTTGGCCCTTGGGAATTTTCCTAAGACCACCTCACTAAGATCCAAATTCTAATGGCCATCCAAAGCTTAATCACAACAGGTAATCCACTACACCATGGCTATCTAGGAAATGGCAAGGAAAGGTTGAAACCATTGTCAATCCAAACAAACCCCATGCCAATCACAACAAAGTAACCAAATAACCAAATGCATGTACCATGAATTCACATCTCAGTAATTAAATCACACATGTAACTTGTTACCTACAATTTTCTCCTGCTATAGCTACTTTTCCAACCTTCTCTTTCATTTCCCATGAATTCCTTTGCTTGATTTCTTCCAACCAAGTGCTTTCTCTCTCCAAGTCCAAGTGAATGCTAGAATGCTCTAAGTGTGTAAGAGTGTATGAGTGACTAAGAGTGACCAAGAGTAACTGAGAGAGGCATAAAATGTTCTCCCTCTCCATTTGTTTTCCTTTTCATTTTCTTTTCTCGTCATTTTCCTTCATTTTCCCTTGCATGCATATTTGTGTCTCTTCATATCTCATTTCTCCTATTTTCCTTTGTTTCTCATATTAAATTTCCATTTATTTCCCTTTGCCTTTGCCAATTTCCATAGCCAATAATAAACCACAAGTGATGCCCACTATAATGTTTTCCCCTCCATTCAGATTAGAATACATATCTCGTGACCTTGGTTTAATTTATATACATACAACCTGGGGTCGTTACAAACCCTTCCCCCTTAGGAGAACAATGTCCTCAGTGTTCTATGACACTTATGACCAGCAAAACATACTTCTTATGGAGCTTTATAATACAACTCGATGCAGTATTACAATGAACAATTGATGAAAACATGATAAACATACTGCTTATTGGAGCTTTATAAACACAACTCGATGCGGTATTTATAATGACACACACACACACACACACACACATATACCAAAATCTCATTTACTTCAACCAACAAACAAGGAAGGATATAGTGCCTGCATTTTATCATCCATCTCTCAGTCATCTCCCATGTAGCTTCATCTGACCCAAAGTGCTTCCACTGCAGTTTAACTTGCTATATTGATCAGTTCTAGAGCATGAGTTGTTTCCATTACAATATGCATTGTGGCTCTAGATGGAATTCTCCCTCTAGTTTCATGATCATCATCTTGTACATATCTCTTAAGCAATGAAACATGGAAAACATCATGGACTTTAATTGATGCAGGTAGTGCAAGTTTGTATGCCACTAGTCTAATCCTCTCAAGGATCTCAAAATGCCCGCAATATTGAGGTGCAAACTTGGCACATGAATCAATCCTCAAGGAGCTCCTCTTAGGCTTTACATGTAAGTCCACATGCTCACCAACCTAAACCTCCTTGAATACTCTATGTTAATCCACATAACTCTTTTGTGTGCCTTGTGTTGCCTTCAAATTCCTTTTAGTAACCTGCATCTCCTACTCCATCTCTGCCAACATGTCTAGTCCAATCAACATCTTGTTCACTGGATCACTCCAGTTGATAAGAATACTATAACTCCACCTGTATAGAGCCTCAAATGGACTCATCTTCAATGATTCTTAATACCCATTGTTATAAGCAAACTCCCCCAGTGGAAGATACCCCTCCCACTTCCTTTTTTGATGCATGGCATACATCCTTAACATACCGTCAAGGATCATGTTAACCTTCTTTGTATTTCCATATGTCAATGAATGATAAGTTGTACTAAAATTTAACTTTGTCCCCAAGCCTACAAACAACTCCTTCAAAAACCCAGAAGTGAACTTGACATCTCTATCTGATATAATCTTCTTGGGAACCCATGTAACCTATTTATCTCCCTGATGAAGATCTGAGCTACACCATTATTTGAATTAGTAGACTTCACCACAATGAAGTGATATACCTTGCTTAATCTATCAACCACAACCATGATGGAATCATTTTATCTTGATGTGCTCAAAAATCCTTTAATGAAGTCCATGGAAATGTCCTACCAATTCCATTCTCGAATCGGAATAAGTTGCAATAAACCAACTAGATGCTTTCTCTCAGCTTTCACCTACTAACAGTCCATGCACCTTACAACAAATTCAACCACCTCTTTCTTAAAATTTGGCCAATAATATAAATTTATAACTGTCAAAGTCTTATGGTATCCTAGGTGACCTAAATATGGCTTGACATGAAACTCTCTCAAAATAAGCTTCTTCAACTCACTATTGTATGGCACATAAATCCTTCTCTTAAATCTAACTAAGTCATCCATTCTGAGGTGATACTCCTCATCCCTATCACCTTCACCTTGTTGTTGCAATCTCTACTTTAGTTGTTGGTACTTCTTGTCACACTTCCTTGCCTATAAGATTTTCTCTTGCAAATATGTCCCATAAGAGCTCATAGATGAAATATGATTTACCTACACTCTCCTAATGAGAGCATCCACAACCCATTTCTCCATTCCTTTGATGTACATAATATCAACATCAAACTCACTAAGAATAGCCAACCATATAGCTTGTTTGGCATTCAAATTAGGTTGGTCAAAAAAGTACCTAAGTCCCTGTGATCCCTCATCAAGATGAAACTACTCCCAAGGAGATAATGTCTCCACATCTTCAATGCATGAATGATCACTTCCCTCTCAAGATCATGAGTTATATAGTTCTTCTCGTGCTCATTCAACTTCCTTGATTCATAGAAAACCACTTGTCCTTCCTGCATCAGGACTCCACCAAGTCCTTCCTTGCAAGCATTTGTACAAACCACAAACTCCTTATCAAGATCTATAATCTTCAAAACTATAGTGTTGGTTAGCAACTACTTCAACTACTCAAAATTAGTTGCACACTCCTTGGTCCATTAGAACTTCTTCCCTTTCCTCTACAAAGATGTAATATGATAACCAATCTTAGATAATTTCTTGATGAACCTCCTATAATAACATGTTAGTCCCATGAATGATTTGACCTCATCTACATTCTTCAGAGTTGGCCACTCCATGATAGCCTTAATCTTTTCTAGATCTACTATTATCCCTTCCTTGGAAACAACATGTCCCAAGTAACGAATCTGAGTATGAAAGAAACTACACTTGGTGAGCTTGGCATACAACTGATGCTCTCTCAATAATATCAACAGTGTTTCCAAGTGCTCTACATGTTCCTCATTCTTTAAATACACAAATATGTCATCGACAAATATTATCACAAACTTATCCAGGTAAGGGCACAACACATTGTTCATCAAACACATGAAGGTGGTCGGAGCATTGGTAAGACCAAAAGGAACCACCAGAAACTCATAGTGCCCATACCTTGTACAAAATGTAGTCTTGTAGATGTCTTCTTCTTTGATGCACACCTGATGATATCCTGATCTTAGATAAATCTTTGAAAATATTGTTGCTCCCTTCAACTAATCAAACAAATCATCAATCTACGGTAGTGGATACTTGTTCTTGATAGTCACCTTGTTCAACTACCTATAATCAATACACAATCTGAGAGTAGTGTCCTTCTTCCTTACAAACAACATTGGTTCTCCCTAAGGAGACACACTTGGCTTTATGTATCCCTTATCAAGCATCTCTTTAAGGTACAAATTCAACTCCACCAACTCAGGTGTGCTCATCCTGTAAGGTGCCTTAGATGTTGGTGTTTCTCCCAACATCAACTTGATAGAGAAATCCACCTCCCTATGAGGCGACGACTTTGGAATATCTGTGGGAAACGCATCCCAAAACTGTTGCAAGACAAGGTACTTCCTCAAGACTTCATCATCCTCATCCTCCTTCCCTTTATCACTGGAAACATGTACTACAAACAATAAACACCCTTCCCTGTGGTAGTGCTTGGCTTGCATAGTTTTAACCATTCTCACTGATGTAGGCTTCTTCTTTCCCTGCAATACTCTCTTTTCTCCATCATCATCCAAGCACTCGATGGCCTTGTCATAAAAATATACCTTGGTTATGTGAATGAACAGCCAATCCATGGCCAAAAACATGTTATATGAAACCAAGGGAAGCACATTTAGATGTGATGACGTAGGCATGCCATTAAGCTCGCACAAGATCTCACCTAGTGATGAACTCTTCTCTTGGTCCCTGTAGCCCACTGCACCAACCAAGATTTTGAATGCACTTCCTTATTCAATTGTAACTTCGATCTCGATAATGGATTCCTAATGATCTACCTGCCTATTATCCACTGCTGCATAGATTCATTGAATTCTCTTACCTACATCCCCAATTATATGTGCCTCCTAAGCACTGTAGATCTAAGGCCTACCACCTTGATGTGATGGAAAATCCCTCCTGCAATGGTCTCCATGATGGGTCCAACAACTCAAATGATTTTTATCATCGCCTTTATGTTAGTTCTCCTCAGGATGAGACCCATGTCCTCTCTCAGCCACATTGAATTTATTATGAGGTGCCACATTTTCCTTTTCACCTGCATCCTGAGATATTCCTCACTTCATAAGCCATTTTCCTTTAGTCTTCTCATTACCTTTCCAATCATGCTTGAACTGAGGCTTTCACTTTGACTGCTCATAACAATGCTTCAACTTTCTGATGGCTTCCTCCAATTACCAAGGCTCATCAAACTCAATCTAGTCTTTGAATGCTAATGGAAATCCACTGAAGAACCTTTGGATCTTCACTTTATCATCCTTGAGATAGGGCACATACTTCAACTTCTCTATAAATTTGGTTGTGTATTTTTCATCTGTCATGGAAACCATCATGATCTCATAAAAGTCCTTGGCCTTTCCATTGTAATTTCTCTGTGGCAGGTACTTCTTCCTGAAGAATCTTTCAAATTCATCCCAAATCAACTCCTCTTCTCTAATGCATCTGACATGCTTAACATCCTCCCACCATTTATCTTCTTTTCCTTTGATACTGAAGGTAGTTATCTTGGTGTTACACTGAAATTTGTCACCATGACTATCTGCAGTTAATATGGCTCCATCAATAGTCATATTATCCTCCTTGTCAAGCCTTATACCTCTGCTCTTCATGTCAAACTTCAAAAGAGAGAAAGTCATTTAAAATCATGTTTATCTCTGGGTACGCAGGTTCTCTCTACCTTGCCTGCGTGTACGTATCCCAAGCTCATTGTACCTGCATACTTGTACACTCTGTAAGTCAAGGGATGGTTGCTTACTCCTGTAAAGGTCAAAAGGCGCGAGTTTCATCTTAAAAAAGTTACTTGTGGTCATTTCTAGAGCATTCTAGAAGATTGTTTGACGTGTATTGAGCGCCTCCAGATGGTTCATGCATCCCTATGATAGAGGAACTTATCCCATAAAGAGAGGAGCTACCCCATCCAAAAGAGGGAGTATCCCATTGATGTTGGAACTGATAACTTCCTCTAGAACACTATAAATACAGGCCTTGGGCCAGAGGAGGAGAGGTTGAAAGCTAAACATTCCAAAGGGTAGATGCTGCTGGAATTAGGACTTCCATTGTAAAATTGTGAGGAGAGATTACCATCCTTTCTTGTTCATTTGGAAGTGGGTGAGCTTGTCAAAGTAGAGGAAAACTCTTGCTGGACCCTGGGAGGAACTTGCACAACACCAAGGCTCAGGTTGTAATGGTTTCCTTTTTGTTTCCTTAATACAAATAAGTCCATTCTTCTCAATGATTTGTTGTTAATGAATTGTTTCATATACTCCTTGGTCTATATGTTGAATATGTTTTGTTTTATGAGATATCAGGTGTTATGTAATCATTTGATTGTTAGTGTATGCAGGTCTTAAAGTGAAGGAGGAGCTCATCTGGATCAGCAAGGCTGGACTGCTACAACAAGCGTTGGAACTAAGGTAAGATCGGAAAACACTTGGTTTCTCATAGAATAATGTATGTTTAGAGAAGGATTGCTCTTGTTTGGTTTGTTTGTCACTAGAGAGTCTTAGACTCCTAGGGAGGTTAGGTTTGTCCACAAAAATAACTCTTTCCGCATGACAGGGAGGACAAGAATCTTCTATAGAAGCATCAAGAACTACTCAAGTGTTGAGGACAACACTTTTTAAAGGAGAGGGGCATGTTAGGCCCCTATATTACTAGCGTAACCCCTTATTGTTATTATTACAACCCCCTTATTATATTGTTGTACCCATGTAGTCCCCATATTGCTATTATTGTGCCCCATAGAAGCTCACTATTGCTATTATTGTGCACTTACATTATTATTGTTATGTCAGCTCTGATTATATTACGACCCCTTAGACTCCTATATATAGAAAGGAGGTTTTGTCATTTGTATCATCTAAGAATTGTTCATTTGTGTAATGTGAAGGAGGTTGCCCCCTTGAAGAGGCTTATTTCTAAGTCGCTCATCTATCTTTTCTATCTTTTTGTGAGCTGGTTTAACACTTGGAAAAATGTCCAGAACAAGGGGATGTTGATGTATTATTTTTGTGTCTTTGGGTTCTCTCCTATTGAAACCTCCACTTATTGCTCCTACTACTCCTTCTCAGGGTTATTTTGGGTGAATTGAACTTTTGGCCTCAAAGCAGTATCATGTGCAAAGATGGTGTCAAATTTTCCTTTTTGTCAGAGGAGGATAAGGATGATATATTTTAAAAAACCAAACTTTTCTCTGTCCCTATATTTCCTCCTCATCAAATAAATTTCAGAGGAAAATATTACTCAATCACTTGCTACAGGATAACCAATTCAAACATAATTCTTGATGTAGGTTTATGGGAATTTATAGATGGAGGAGGCCACTTAATCATTCCAATATGATTTTCTTATTTGCATTAGGGTTTGATGATAATCTATGGTGGCTTTGGCCCTTTTTCCCTTTTAGAGTCCTATCTCTGCTCTTGTAGCAGTTCAAACCCTCCTATAGCAGTTTAGACCCTCCTATAGCACATCCTGTAGCACCTACAAACACTATTTGTGGAAGCTTGATGGCAACCTAGGAAGTCTCTGGTAACATCTAGCTCATCCTTCTGGAACTATTTTATAGAAATGAGCGATTATGCGAAAGGATTCAAGCCTTGTATGTTTTATTCCTTTTGTGTTAAAGGCTTGGAGTGTTGTGGTGACTTGGCATCTACAAACATTTCCTTTTTTCAACCATTTTCCCCACTCCTTGTAATCATCACCCCACTTAACTTGACTTTTCCACATTGCATGGTGGCTAAATAAAATGTAGTTAAATGATCAAAGGTGACCAAGTTTACTGGCCCCTTCCAACCCATAAAAGAATTCCATTCTTGATCACTAAACACATTTTTTCATTATATGCATAAGGGGTGTCATAATTGAGCCTACCTGATATCTAATTGTTGCAGATATATGCATGATGCTACTGAGCTCCATATCATGATGGAGGTGCTGATTTCGTTTGTTTTCTTATGCAAAGGTCTTCATAAATTGTCATATTTTTTTTACTGATAAATCCCCTTTCCTTTCTTTTTTTTGAATACCTCTTCTCGATGCTCATTCTACTACTATTTTGATGGATGGATAACTTGACTTCTACTTTCTAGGGATGTTGTGTGCCTCCTCATCTTTATTAATATCTTCATGATGCCTTAGGATTGTTATATCCTCTACTTTGGGGCTGTAAAAACATTTTTTCATAATTATGTTATCACTATGCATGTTTCTACAATAGGGATTTCCTTCCTGTAGTAGTCACTTCATCCCTCCTCAATACCTCATATTTCACTCGATAACTTATACAAAGAATAGGAGGTAGGGGATGGGATTGAGATCATCATAAGGTGGTGTATAAGGTGAAAAAGCTGAAGACAAATATTTTTGGGTTTGTTTCCTTATGTATGGCAGAGGGGGATCTTGAGTATGAATTTTGGCTAGATGAAGTGGATGAGTTATGGAGGGATTTTGGTGGATCTCTCCCTACCTTTCCTAAGGAAAACATGATCTTTTGACCACTTTCTCCAATTGGATCTGCCTCCTATAGAAATTTAAATTTCTCCTATAGCAATTCAGGTTGCTCTTGTAGTAGATCAAGGCAGTGCTGTAGCACTTTAAAAAGGAGGAAAATCATGGTCCAATTGTTGGCTAGATGATGGAGAGAGGTAGGGAGGTGAATGAAAAGGGTTAAAATGAAATGAATAGTAGTAAATAATGGAGAAATGAATCTATAGAAAAATTTTTGTAGCCATAATTATTTCGGCTATCTGGGTCCTGGAAAAGAGAGATGTTAGCCAGATGGGTGTAAAGACTCCTCCATTGTCTTATTTTTTTTATTTTTTTGAGACATGCATACTACCTCTGCAAAGGTTTTCAATCTACATGCATTCCCTAGGTGCCTTAGAGGAGGTATTCGCTTGTGGATCTTTTTTTTGTTTTTTTTTTTCTTGGGCTCCCTCAAAGAGGTTTTAAACCCTAGAGTTTGCCTTAGGTGCCTCATAGAAGTTTTCATCTAGGCCATTTATTTTTCTTTTTTTATCTCTTTTTTTTTTAATTTGTGTGGATTGAGGGTTGTGAGCCTCCCAATCACATTTGATTCTCTCTTGATTGAACTAGTAAACTCTTCCCTGGACATAGGTATTTTATACAACTTCAACCTATAACCATTTACAAGTAAGGGAATCCCTTCCTCATCAATTGTTCTGATATGAAATTTCCCTTGAAATCCTTGAATTTGGAACATACAACAAGGCCTAATCTCCTTCTTGAAAATTCTTCTCTCTAATGTGTTTTTCATGCCAAATATTCCTGTATAGATGAATTACCTCAGTGTGCAGGAGAGCTTGTAGCCTAAATTCATCTAAACCATTGAGTTGGAGAAGCCTCTCTTATTGTGTTGTAGTGAGTTCGAAGTCTAACTAATCTACCATCCCTAAGGTGTTGTATTCAAAATTAATGGACAAGAGGACCTTCTTCACATAGACTAGTTTTAATGGAGTAAATAGAATGGTGTTATTCCAAGTTGTGTTGTAGACCCAAGTGGCTTCTACAAGTTTGTCTACCTAATCTGTTCTACTGTTGCTAACAACCTTCATTATAATGTTCTCCAATTCTCTCTTTGTGACCTCAAATTACCCATTTTCTTGGGGGTGATAGGGAGTGGATGTCTTGTGCTTGATGTGGTGCTCCCTCATGACATCTTCCATCAAATTTGATGAGAATTGTGATCCTTAATTAGTGACTAATTCTCTTGGAAAACCAATATTGTAGAAGATGTTCTCCCTCAAAAACTCAACGACCATTTTCTCAGTTGTTGTTATGAAACCAGCTCATGAAAAGATAGATCAACACCTTAGAAATAAGCCTCTTCAAGGGGGAAACCTCCTTTACATTACACAAATGAACAATTCTTAGATGATACAAATGATAAGACCTCCTTTCTATATATATAAGTCTAAGGGGTCATAATATAATCAGAGTCGACATAACAATAATAATGTAAGGGCACAATAATAATAATAGTGGGCTTCTATGGGTCTTCTTGAAGCCTCTGTATAAATTCTTGTCCTCCCATGTGGAATCTTCAGCAGATAAGTTCTTCCACTTGATGAGATACTCTAAAATTGATCTACTTTGTAGCTTTCAGTTTCTCAGTTCTGTGACTGCTTCAGGTTCCAATATGATTTTTCCTTCCTTGTCAAGTTCTTGCAATACTGTTTGAACTGGGATCTTCTGTAACTTTTAAATGTGTTCCCACTCCTTTGGGCATATGGATATATGCAAGGCCTAATGTTTGGAGGAGCACTTTGTGGAATCAAATGAAAAGCATAATCATGATCACAAATAGGCGGGTGGCCTTTGGGAGTCTCAAATACCCTGGAATGATTGTCCAAAACGTTTTGGAGATCTCGAGAAATAAATGATTTCAATGTGGGATCCTCCAGTGAACATAATTGTGCAATTACACCCCATTGTTCTTTATTTAGAAGCTTTTTCATGTAGTTAGAGTTGATTATCTTTCCAGGTTTTCCTTCGATACCCCTCAATTAAACTTCCTTTCCTTCCCAAAACAAATTCAAGAAAAGTTCTTGTTAAAAGCTATCGTACCCAAAGATTGTAGCCATTGGATTCCTAGTAAAACATGAACACCACCCATTGGAATGGAAAGCATTGGCCTATTGAATACATATTCTCCCATGGATAGCTTGATATTATGGCACTTTCTAGAGAAATTTATGGTTCCTCCACTTGCAACCATCACTTAACACTCTGGTGCTGGATACAGGAAGCAATTCAATTCCTTGGCTATCTTACAATCATTAAAATTATGGGTACTGCCCAAATCAATCAACACTCTTACATTTTTCTTCTTGATATGTCCTTATATCTTTATAGTTTGAGGAGTGGTAGTTTCTTCCAATGCATTACAAGATATGGTCAGATTGATTTCTTGAGACTCAATGTCATCTTTCAATTCTTGAACATTTTTCTTCTTGATATGTCCTTCTATATTGATAGTTTGAGGAGTGGTAATTCCGTCTAATGAATTACGAGATATGGTCATATTCATTTCTTCTTTCTCGATGTGATATTTCACTTCTTGAACCTTTTTCTTCTTGATATGTCCTTCTATCTTGATAGTTTTAAGAGTGGTAATTCTTTCCAATGTTTTACAAGATATGGTCGGATTCATTTCTTCTTTCTCTGGGGTTGGTTCCTAGTGTATATACTCTTCTTTTGAGATTTCTTGATCCTTTTCTTCCTCCTCTCCATAATCAATGTAAAATAATTTCTTCTTAGCACACTCATGACCTTTAATGTATTTTTTTATCATAGTTGTAACAAAGCCCTTTTTCTCTCTTTTCTTCCAATTGTTGTGGTGTAACCCTTGTAGGTTGTGGAAGGCTAGGAGAAACAACACTTCCATATTTATAGTTGTGAGGGGTAGACATCCTTGTTGCCGTCATTTTTCTTTCCACTTTGCAACAAAGCCCTTTTTCTCTTTTTTCTTCCAATTGTTGTGGAATTTCTGTAAAGAAGGTGTTGCTCTTTGTATCCTCATAATGTGCTATCATTTCCTCCATGAAAATTGACCACGTAACAAGTTGTTTATGAGAACAAAGCCCTTTATACCATAAAAAATGATCCAGTTCTAAATATGAATATGCAATACATACCTTTTGTAACAGTGGTACACCATGTAGATCAAAATATTGCTCCATCTATAGTATCCAATTTATTGGATCCTTTCCATGAAACTTCCTCAAATCACCTTTTCTTGATTTTAGGAGCTTTATCTTGAAATGACTGTAACTCTGTACTTTCGGCTCTTCCATTTTTGAAATTTGGTCCTATAGTAGCCCTCTGAGTCCTCTTTCTAACCCCGAGAGTCTAATCAAGATTGGATTCTGTAAGGAAGAGTTATGTCAAATCTCCCACGATGACCCGATTATAGACTAGTTCAGTAGATAAAACTTGTACGAAGTTCCACGTGTCACTGTTGCAACCTTAGAGCCTAAAACCGATATACAGAAAAATACAGTTCATCCTCTTTCTACAACTTCTTATGAAATTACAATTTGATGCTCAGAGCGAAAGTTATGATGATTTTCCCTAGGTCACCTCTTTGGAATGTAATTTTGGAGTCTACAAAAATGCCAAATTCCTCAGATCGTATATTTGCACATATAGTGTGAAAATCTCTGAAAGTTGGACACGAAGTTCGGAACTATTTTGGCCCAAATGGGTTTTGTTTTTAGCTTCTGAAACATCGCAGAAAAAAAATTATAGTGAAAATGGCACGATGACCTGTCTGGAGCAGCGAAACCCTAGAATCCAAAGCTCTGATACCAAATGTTATGAAACCAGCTCACAAAAAGATAGAAAATATAGATAAACACCTTATAAATAAGAATCTTCAAGGGGGTAACCTCCTTGCATTACACAAATGAACAATTCTTAGATGATACAAATGACAAGACCTCCTTTCTATATATGGAGTCTAAGAGGTCATAATATAATCAGAACCAACATAACATTAATAATGTAAGGGCACAATAATAACAATAGTTGGCTTCTATGGGGCACAATAATAACAATGTGGAGACTAGATGGGCACAACAATATAATAAGGGCGCTGTACTAATAACAATAAGGGGTTACATTGGTAGTATAGGGATCTAACAGTTGCTACCTCAACTACTTTTGTTTCATCCCATTTAGTTAGGTGGTCCATGCACACAATGATATACCTTTTCTATCCTAGTGGGGGATCAATATGTCTAATGAAATCCATGCCCGAATTATCAATGACTCCAGAGTCGCTTGAGGTTGTAAGGGAATTTCATCCTTAGCTGTGGACTTACCCATCCTTTGGCATTGATCACCCCTAGTGGTGTACCTCCTTGCAACATGATGGAAAGTAGGCTAGTAGTAACTTCCATGTAGAACTTTGAAGGATGTACTCTTAGCAAAAACGTTTCCACCACAAGGGCTGTCATGGGATGCTGAGAGGATTTCAAATACTGCCTCTTCCCCCACACATCTCCTCAGGATCTGATCTGGCCCCAATCTGAAAAGGTTTCCCCCAATCCAAGTGAATGGGGCACTTTTCCTAACAATCTAGCTTCTCTCCTTAGAGGATATATGAGGAGGGAACCTCCCAATAATCAAGTATTTCGATATATCAACAAACTAGGAGAAAGGTCCAAGATGGAAAAGAGGTGTTCACTTGGGAGTTGATCATCCACCATTTGTTCCTTTTTTGTAGGCAGGGTTAGTCTTGACAAGAAATCTACAGCCACATTCCCCTTCCATGGTTTGTAAATAATAGTCAAATAAAATTGTTGACACAATAAAAACCCTCTAATTATCCTAGCATTTATATCAGGTTTATTCACTAAATAGTTAATGAATGCATGATCAGTGTGAACAAAATTTTGATAACTAGTGATATGCTGCCTAAACTTGTTCAAAGAATGTACCAAATCCAAGTGTTCCTTTTCAGTGACAGTATAATTTAACTCATATTTAGAAATTTTCTTACTGATGAAATAGATAGCATAAGGAAATTGTTCTTCCAATTGTCCTAAGGCTACTCCTACAACTTTATCTGAGACATCTGTGTGTATATCGAAATGTAATGCCAAATTGGGACCTCTAAGGATGGTCGCAATGGTCATCTTGTCTTTCAGTACTTCAAAGGATTCCTGACAATTATCTACCCAACAAAAGTTTGAATCTTTAGCTCGTAGTCCAAACAAGGGTGAAGCTAGTTTACTAAACTCTTTAATGAACCTTCTATAATACCTAGCTAATCCAAGAAAACTCCTGACATATTTTTTTTTTTAGGGATAGGGACCTTTTTGATGATGGAAAATTTTTTGGGTCAACTTGTATCCTTTACTTGGATATAGAATGTCTAAGGATAGTCCCTACATTCATAAAAAATTGGCATTTCTTGGGACTTAATGAAAGATTCACTTCAATGCATTTCTTCAAGACTTTGAAAATATTAGAAAGAGCTTCTTGGAATTCATATCCATAAGGAGTGAATTCATCCATGTATATCTGGATACTTTCATGAAAAATTTCAACAAATACACTTAGAACTTCCCTTTGGAAAGTAGAAGGTCCATTGTATAGAACAAATGGAAGGAATCTATAGGAAAAGGTATCCTAAGGACATGTGAATGTGGTATTATCTTGGTCTTTAGGGATGATGTATATTTGGTTGTATCAACTAAATCCATCCAGGAAGTAGAATAATTTGTTTCTTGTGAGGCCATCTAGGACTTTGTCAATGAAGGGAAAAGAAAAATGCTCCTTCTTTGTAGCCTTGTTAAGCTCTCAATAGTCAACACATGTCTTCTAGTTCCCATTTTTATTGGGTACTAAAACAAGAGGGGACAACCACTCACTATCTGAAATGGGATATATGAACACCACATGTAGTAAATATTGTAACTACTATTTCATAATGTGCTTAAGGTCTAGGTTCATCCTTCTCTGGGATTGGTGCATAGAATTACATCCATATTTGATGTAAATATGATGATTACAGATTTAGGGATATACACCTTTCATTTCCTTACAATCCCAAGAAAAATCATCCAGGTGGTGCCTCAAAACACTCCATAACCATTCTTCCTGCTCAATAGACAGGGGTTGATATTTATAGTTATGGATGGGCCAATCTCCACAACTTTGGCATGTTCAAAGCTACTATGGATATGTCTCCCAGATGTAGCATTGTAGCAGTCTTCCTCGAATGCCCTTGGAGATTGAGCTTCAACATGGTCTCCCTAGTCATCACATTGATTATAGCCACAATATCAAGCAAGGTATTAGTGACCATAATTCCATTGATGTGCACATCCACCATTGGGCTACTAGGATCCAAATACATTGGGGAGATCACCCTCCCAAGCATCAGATTAGATAGTTTTCTAACAACATGGATGCTAGGGGTATCTCTTACTCTTCTCCTAGGCCTTTCGAAAGATTTCTCTTTAATAATTTTGTTGTAAATGGGAACATATTTGATGGCCTGGAGAAGGGGTATCTTGACACGCAAGTTTTTCAATTCTTTGAGAAGTTCAACGTCTTCTAGGGTGTGTTGGTTCAGGTGGACCAACCTTCAAGATAATGAGGTGCATTAGCTTGAGGGGCAATCTCTCCCTTCTCCTCTTCAATCTCTCTAGGTGGATAAGGTGAGTAATTATCTGGGAGCACCTTCCCAGACTCAAGGTTAATCTTTTGTATTTGCACAACGTAAGCTGGATAGGATGTCTCCTGACTGTAAACTTGTTGTTTCTACTTATTGTTTGGGTTCAGATTAGGTTGAGAAAGGTTTTGAGGTTGCTTAGGTGGAGTTTGCTAAGGAAGTTGTGGTTGAGGTTGAGGTGGAGGTAGTAAATTAGGAGGTTGGGTTGTTTGAGGCCTCCACCATGGTGAGGGTTTGCCCCATTGGGAAGCTTGGGGGGGATATGGCTGACAAGGAGGGTTGATAGGTTGAGGAGGATATTGAGGAGCATAATTCCAAGGAGTAGGTGTAGACCATGATGGATGAGTGAAAGGGTACCAAGGCTAGAAATGTGCATTCTAATTTAGATTGTAGTGAGGATAATGTGCACCTTCCATGCCATGTTGACATGGTCAAGGACCTAGAGGCCTCCTATGATTAATGAAGAAAAACTTCTTTGACCCGCCTTCTACCCTTTCTTGGTATACAACATTTAGGCTTAGCAGAGAGGGGCATTTGTCTGTTACACAGTTCTCTTCACAGACTAAGTAGGCTTCTATGACATTCAATGGGCATAGATTCATAGGATGTATTTTGATACATTTAGGGAAAAATATAGCTAGTGCCCTTTATGCTTCCTCTTGCCTCCTTTTTATTTGCATAGTATCCATTTGCAGGGAAAAGGTGTTCAACATTTCACTCTTAAAATATTCCAACATACTTCCTATTACACGCTTGATGGTTGTTGTGGAGGGAGAGGAATTGACCAAGCTTTGACTAGACCTACCCTTTTTCCTAGCAACCCTATAGTGATTCTTGAAAATAGTTTTGATGTCATCATAAGGATATTGGTAGATATCTCCTCTAGGCAACATGTTGAGGGTTTCCATTACAACCTCCCTGATCCCTTAGAGAAGAACTAGCTTAAGCGACTTAGGATCAAGGGTACAATTTGCCCTCCTATAATTGAGTTGAAATCTTTCTTCATACTCCTCCAAAGATTCATTAGGTCCATGGGTCATCCTAAATATTTCCTCTTTTGTTTCTTTGGAGCTACAGTAATCCCTATATTTGTCATTGGAGGCTTGTTGCATTTGGGTCTAGGTAGTGATGTTGTGTCTAGGTAAACTCATAAAAAAATGCAAGGTTGCATATTTGAGGGTAGAAGGAAACAAATTCAACTTCTTCTCATCAACGACATAATCATAGGTCCTATAGGAAAAAAAAACTCATACATGAAGATGTTAGGATCCTCAAAGGTTAGGCCATGGAAATTTCGAAGGGTGGGCTTAAATTATTGATTCTAGTCTCTCGATTGGTTTCTCTAATATGGAAAAGGTACCTTTTCCTATTTTTAGTCATGGGTTGGGTAGGTGAGATAGTCTCTTCTTCCCCTATGGGTTCCTAAAAATTTGATGGTTGCTCACCTAAAGGATCTTCTAGCTCCCCTGTAGTTAAAGAGGGAAGTTCATAGTCACCAAATAAGAATGAAGGTTGATTGCTTGAGGGGGTGGGGATTTTTGGTAGGAATTTCCTTTGGTTATCCCTACTCCTATGAGGCATGAAAGAACTAGATTTATTTCTTATTTTTCACTTTTCTCAAAAAGAATGAGACTAATGAAAAACAAAAAAACAAGTAAATATTAAGTAGAAGCAACAGCTACTTAGACACCTCCTCGAAAATGATGCCAAAAAGTGATGAGACCTGGTATTACACCAAGGATGTTGCAACTCCCAATTATTTCTAAACTTAAATTGCCAACTCGAGGTTCATATAAACTTACATATGACAATGCTATATGCACAATAGGTTAGGTTCTACTCATGTCACCCTTAGTCATGATATCAAATCAAGGTGTTCAGAGACCACTCCTTCTGATCCAGATATAACCATAAATAAAAAGATGCAGCATAAATAAATACTTCATTTCATTAATGTAAAATACTAAAATATGCTTACAAACAGAAATGAAAAAAAACCAGCTAGGGCATTGGTAGTTTATCTCTGAGAAGAGATGTGGTGGCTACATGCCTCTGAACTGTGTTACAATGAGGCTCGAAGGCCTATTTATTGTTGAGAAACAATAGAAAACCCTAAACATCCAAAAACATAACCCTAGGAGATGAAATGCCAAACTGTGGGCCACGTTTGGGTAAATTGGTACATCAACTTCCCAGTGTTGTAACTTTGGCATACGATCTTCGTTTGATGCACACAATAGCTTGTTAGAAAGATCTATCCAAGAAATACAACGTTGGGAAGAGAAACATCGGCCCATGTACCCATGTTACTCCTAGATTTTCTGAAAAACGTCGTTTAGGGCCTCAAAACAGATCTGGAAGTTCAGGACCCGAAAATATGCTAAAAATAGTAAATTGTGCTATAATTAAGGAAACTGAAAAACTGAAAGAGATAGTGGGATAGGTGGGTGGCCACCAACATCCACCTAGATCATTCCCCCTACTTAAGAAGAAATGGTCCCCATTGTGTTGAGTTCCTCCATGAGATGAAGAAACCTCTGTTGAACTTGGTCCTTGGTGAGCTATTCTACAATCTCTGATGTGTCTAGTAATGGTGGGAAGCATGGTAGAGGGTTGTCCACATTGAACACTCAGTGCAAGTGAAGGAATGGGGGAATGTTGTGCTCCAAAGCATTATTTTCCACAGCCTTGGTACTGGTGGAAGGACCATGTCGGAGTGGTCTAAATTTTTTATGGGCTCTTGTAAGACATTCTTTCTGTAGATGCAACCACTTTCTCACCCACTTGAAACTTGTAAATTTTCAGAATGGAGCGGTGATGTATCAGCCCGTTGGGTAGAGGTGTTGTGGGTGTCAGATCGAATGAATGCTTGAACTGACAGTGCAATGGTACCCCTATGTGTGAGCAGAAGATGTTCTTGTGTTCTTTCATGACTGTATCAATCTCCTATTGTTGCTGCATGGAGGAACCCTTCGTGGGGGTCATGGACATGGAAACAATCTTCCCCTTGCTTTGGGAGAGAACCAGACAAAAAAAAAATTTCCTAGTCTGGGAGATGAGCTTGTTGCATTTCTTAGCAGTGATCAAAGAGGTGGTAGTAAGTGGGGCTACCTTCGATATCCTATATAATGAATTACCCAAAGAAATAATAATAGCATGAGGCCTTGACTCATACAAAACATGTCACCTCCATAAGTATGGTTGGCCTAATAGTACATCACAAACATCAAGAGGTGCAACATCACAAAATATCTCATCTCTAAAGGACATGATGCTGTAGGGAAGGTGACATTCTTGGCAGACTCGGAGATCTCATCCTTGGTGAATCCACCTAATACTGTACGGATGCGGGTGTGGTGTAGTCGGTAGGCCAAACCACTGCATGACCTCTGCTAAAATGAGGTTCTTTTGGCTGCCACTGTCGATAATGAATTGCAGTGGCGAACCCTTCACCCACATCTGTGAGTGGGAAAGGCACTCCCCCTCCTCTAGATCTTTGGGCTCATTCTTCTAGACCTTGGCAGTGACAACAATGGTGCTGGGCTCCATGTCAATGATCTTCTTCCCTTTTCCTTTCTCATTGTTGGGTTCTAACTTAGGGTTGGAACATGCATCTAATTCTGAAGCTGTCAATGTGGCCACCAGTGATTGCTTGGTATGACACTCACTTGTGTTATGAGTGGGGCTCTTATGGAACTCACAACACTTTCCTATGTCCTTCTTTGACTTCATGGTGTTGTTCTTTTCTTGTGGCTTTGACAGGTTGCCTTAGGTTGCCCCATCTTGGCTTTGTCCTTGGTTCTACGATTTGGGGAAGCCTTTCCCTTGCATCAGATTCGCAGATCCAAAGTCTCGCTTCTTTTGTTTAAAATTCTGCTCGATTTTGACAGCCTATCAGTACACCGTGCCGAGCGAGGAGATGTTCAAGAACTCCATCTTGTCCTGGATGTATCTATGTAAGTAGTCATGGTATTTGAGTACCAAATGTAGCTCAGAATCCTTGATACCCAACTATGTGGGAAGGCTATGAAAAATGTTTGTGAACTCCGGGACATCTCAGTCCCTTCCCTGCTGTAGCATGGTCCACTTTATGTATTTTTCCTCATAGCTTTTGATAGGGTAGTACTGCTCCTTGATGGCATCCTAGAATGAATTCCAAGTGGGTGCGGTTTAAAATAGTGAGCCCGTACTTCATCCTTCTGCTCGGAGTAGGTTTCCCACCAGTCCTTGATGTGGGGGGTTGTTTTGAGAAGAGTGAAAATAATCTTTTCCCAATTGGAAAAATCATGAATAGAAAAATACCCTTCTAGGAGATTTAACGATTTATCTATGGCATCTATGTCTATTTTACCATCGAATATGGGGATTTAAAAATTAACTTGTACCTTAAAGGGCGTGGCGTTTCCATAGTAGCTATTGGAAGTCGATGCGTCACACATGGGTAGTTGCTGAAGGATTTGGGAAACGTTTTCCATCATCACGTTCCTTTGTCGCTCGAGGGCTTCTTCAAGAAATATTTTGATAGGATCTCCCACCCCCTCATCTTTCTTTTTCATCCGCCATGGGAGGCCATCGGGATTTACATGGCTAGTCTTGCAAAGGTTCAGCCAATTCAATCCCTAACTCCTTATATCCCAACCTCGTTGGGGACATGCAAAGAAAAGCAGAGAAAAACCAGACCACTTTGATACCACTGATCCTGATTTAAATAGGAACACAACAAATTACAGATATAACCATAAATACAGAGATGCATTATAAATAATACTTCATTTCATTACTGTAAAATACTGAAATATGCTTACAAACAGAAATGGAAATAAACTAGCTAGGGTGATGATAGCTTATCTCTAAGAAGAGATGTGGTGGCTACATGCCTCTGAACTGTGTTACAATGAGGTATGAAGACCTATTTATTGTTGAGAAACAATGGAAACCCTAAACATCCAAAAACCTAACCCTCAGAGATGAAACTCCAAGCTATGGGCCTCATTTGTCTAGAGTGGTACATCAAATTCCTGGGGTCGTAACTTTGGCATACGATATCCGTTTGACGCGCACGATAGCTGGTTAGAAAGATCTGTCCGAGGAGTACAACTTTGGGAAGATAAATATCAGTCCATGGACCCATGTTGCTCTTATATTTCCTAAAAAACGTCATTTAGGGCCTCAAAACAGCTCCGGAAATTTAGGACCCAAAAAACTGCTAAAAATAGTAAATTGTGCCACAATTAAGGAAGCTGAAAAACTGAAAGAGGCAGTTGTGGAGGTCCAAGTGGGATAGGTGGGTAGCCACCAACATCCACCTATTATTCCTCCCCCCTTAGGAAGCAATGGTCCCCATTGCGTTGAGTTCCTCCATGATATGAAGAAACTTCTGTTGAACTTGGTCCATGGTGAGTTGTTCTACAATCTTTGATGTGTCTAGTAATGGTGGGAAGCATGGTAGAAGGTGGTCCACATTGAACACTCGGTGCAAGCGAAGGAATGGGGCAATGCTGTGCTCCAAAGTATTGCCTCCCATAGCATTGGTATTGGTGTAAGGACCATGTCAGAGTGGTCTGATGTTCTGAAGGGATCTTGTAAGGCATTGTTTATGTAGATGCAACCAGACTTTGTTGCATACTTGAAACTTATCATTTTTCATAATGGAGCAGTGATATATCAGCCCATTGAGTAGAGGTGCTTTGGGAGTCAGATTGAATGAATGCTTGACCTGACAGTGCAACGGTACCCCTGTGGGTGAGGAGAAGATGCTCCTATGTTCTTTCATGACCTTATCCATATACTATTGCTACTGCATGGAGGAACCCTTCACAGAGATGATCGATGTGGTGATGATCTTCCCCTTTCTTTAGGAGTGAAACAGAAAGAAAATGAGTTTCCTAGTCTGGGAGATGAGCTTGCTGCATTGTTAACAGTGATCAAAGAGGTGGCGGTAGGTGGGGCTACCTCTGGTATCTTGTATAATGAATTACCCAAAGAAGTAATAATAGCACAAGGCCTTAACTCATACACAACATGTCACCTCCATAAGTATGTTTGGCCTAATATTACATCACAAACATCAAGAGGTGCAACATCACAAAATACCTCATCTGTGAAGGGCTTGATGTGGTAGGGAAGGCAACATTGCTGGCAGACTCGGAGATCTCATCCTTGGTGAAGGCACCTGATATTGTATAACTATGGGTGTGGTGTAGTCGATAGGCCCAACCACTTCATGACCTCTGCTAAAATGAGGTTCTTTTGGCTACCACTATCGACAATGAATTGTAGTGGCAAACCCTTCACCCACATCCGTGAGTGGAAAAGGTGGTCCCCCTTCTCTGGATCTTCGGGCTCATTCTTCTGGACCTTGGTGGTGGCAATAATGGCGTTGGGCTCTATGTCAATGATCTGCTTCCATTTTCCATTCCCCTTGTCGGGTTCTAATTCAGGTTTGGAACATCCATCTGATTATGAAGCCTTCAACTCGGCCACCAGTGACTACTTGGTTCGACACTCACTTGTGTTATGAGTGAGGCTCTTATGGAACTTACACCACTTTCCTATGTCCTTATTTGACTTCGTGGCGTTGTTCTTTTCTTGTGGCTTTGATGGGTTGTCATGGATTTCCCTATCTTGGCTTTGTCCTAGGTTCTACGATTTGGGGAATCCTTTCCCTTGCTTCGGATTCGTAGATCCAAATTATCGCTTCTTCTCTTTAAATTTCTGCTTGATTTTTATAGCATATCGGTGCGTCATGTCGATCGAGGAGATGTTCAGGAACTCCATCTCATCGTAGATGTATCTGTGTAGGTAGCTGCAGTATTTGAGTACCAAATGTATCTCAGAATCCTTGATACCCAACTGTGTACGAAAGGTATGAAAAATGTTTGTGAACTATGGCACATCTTGGTCCATTCCCTACCGCAGCATGGCCCACTTTATGTATTTGTCCTCATAGCTTTTCACAAGGTAGTACTTCTCCTTGATGGCATCCTAGAATGAATTCCAAGTGGGTGTGGCTGAAAACAGTAATCCCGTACTTTCATCCTTTTGCTCACAGTAGGTTTCCCACCAGTCCTTGACATGGAGGGCTACTTTGAGAAGAGCGAAAATAATGTTTTCCAGACTGGAAAAATCATGAACAAAAAAACACCCTTCTAGGAGATTTAACCATTTATCTACGACATCTGCATCTATTTGGCCCTCGAATATGGGGATTTGAAAATTAACTTGTACCTTAAAGGGCGTGGCTTTTCCAAAGTAGCTATTGGAAGCTGATGTGTCATCCCTGGGTAGCCGCTGAAGAATCTAGGCAAAGATTTCCGTCTTCACGTTCCTTTGTCACTCAAGGGCTTCTTCAAGTAGGATTTCGATAGGATATCCTGCACCCTCTTCTTTCTTTTTATCCACCATGGGAGGCCATCGAGATTTGTGAGGATGGTCTTGCAAAGGTTCGACCAGTTCAAGTCCTAACTCCTTATATCCCGACCTCATTCGGGACATGCAAAGAAAAATAGAGAAAAAGCAGACCGCTCTGATACTACTGATCTAGATTTAAATAGGAATGAAACAAATTATAGATATAAGCATAAATACAGAGATGTAGCAGAAATAATACTTCATTTCATTAATGTAAAATACTAAAATATGCTTACAAAGAGAAATGGAAAAAAACCAGCTAGGGTGATGGTAGCCTCTGAACTCTGTAACAATGAGGCTCGAAGGCCTATTTATTGTTAAGAAACAATGGAAAACCCTAAACATCCAAAAACCTAACCCTGGGAGATGAAACGCCAAACTGTGGGCCCCATTTGGGTAAATTGGTACATTAACTTCCCGAGGTCGTAACTTTGGCATACGATCTTCGTTTCACGTGCACAATAGATCGTTAGAAGGATCTATCTAAGGAATACAAATTTTGAAGACAAAATCCATCCATGGACCCATGTTTCTCCTGTATTTCCAAAGAAACGTCGTTTAGGGCCTCAAAATAGCTCTGGAAGTTAAGGACCCAAAAAACAACTAAAAATAGTAAATTGTGCTACAATTAAGGAAACTGAAAAACTAAAAGAGAGAGTTGTGGGGGCCTAAGTGGGATAGGTGGGTGGCCACCAGCATCCACCTATATCACCTTCATCTAACTACAAATAGAAAAACCAATCACAATTTAAAGAAGATGAACATGATTCTACTCTATAAGTGAAAGTTCCCTACATTCAAGGTAATTGTTGAATTGGAACTGCATGAAAAGAAAGGAACTAGCTTAGTTGTAGAAGTAAACCATGTTATTCTACATATAGGCCTAATCAATGTAACAACCTACTTATATGAATCATCTATCTATTTTCACTTGCTTGAAAATGATAAATTCAACCTTCAACACAATTATGAAAATAGATGCAAATTCTAATTTTATTTGTTATCTTATATGTGGAGTGAGAAGAAAATGGAGTTGGAGTGGTATTAAAGTCTTCCCTAATCATGAAATAAAATCTTGGGGATCATTATTCAACTTCAATATGCTAGGGTCAAAATTTGGAGCGAATATGGTTGAAGAAAACAATGTTACAGGTTTACTACATGAAGTGCTACAGGAGCCCCTGTATTACTACAAGATGCGTTGTTTTTCTACATGAGGTAGGTACGAGAGGATTTTAATGACTATAATGGTGTCTTGAAGGTGTAAGAAGGTATAATAAGGTGAGTTAAGGGTGTGGAAGCCCCTCAGCCAAGCCTAATACCCCTCGAAGTTCTATCTTGCACCAAAGTTTGTGCCGACAGTGTCCTCATTTACCTTAGCAGAGTGATCTTAGTGGAAGCATTTGGAAGAAATGTGAGTTGTATAGAAGGGAGATGGAGTGGACAAAGTGGATTTATAAACTTTTTCTCACCCCTTTATGTTAACACAATCCTTGCAAACCAATCAAACACATGCATCAAATGATCACTATTACGCCAAAGTAAATTAACATGGAAAAGATGAGTTGAATTTTATTAAGATCTAGTATAACCCACAACACAACTCCTAATTGACAAACCAATGCTACAAACGCCTAAACTCAAAAAACTAAACATGCATAAGGATTATAGTCCCACACTTAAATATTCCCAAGAAATTATAAACAAATATTTTTTGGTTGTTACTATAGATCTTCCAATCACTCTTCCCACAAGAGAAGTGATAGGAAAACCTTCAAATACAAATTTTGTAATATAACACCTACTGAAATAAGAAGAGAATTGCAATAACTTGAGAAGGAACAAGGAATAAATACAAAATAGGGACTAAATCCTTTGGGATAGGGCCAAACCCAAGGGTTTCAACCCTCCAAAACTACTTCAGATGTAGACCAATAATGCAATTCCCATTAACAGAAAATAAGAGTCACATACATGATATGAAAGATGATAAAAATGTCAAGAACTAAGCTCTTAGTAGCTAATCCTAGCTGCAACAAAAACTCGAAGCATAATGAGCCTTTTGGATAACTTATTTATACAAATAGTAGTTGAGGGAAGCTTGCTTGAAAAGAGGGTGATTCCCTCCAAAAGTTCAGGATTTGGGGATCTATTTTCCTTTGGTCTTCATAGGTACTTGTAGTTCCTTGGCTACTAGTGAATTCAAGTTGTTGGTAAGGAGTCTATGATCTCAAGATAAGTTGGAGGGTTAATGAGGTGGACTATCCTCCTATATTCTCTCTAGTTGTCTCCATCAATCCCCTACATGGTAAATATCTCCAAAAAATCTTCTTTTCCCTACAAATTAATCACATTAGGCTATGAAATATGAAAAAAACCCTTTAGTATTCTTACTAAGCATATTATGGCTAAAAAATGTGAATTCATGTGGGAAAGAAGAGTTTTAAGGGCTAGAGGATAACACGATGAACCTAAAAATGTACCTACTAATGGGCCCCATCACTTGATTTAGAAGCATGTGATCAAAATTCACTGTCTACGGTTAACTGATAAAATTTGAGTTCAACTGAAGAAATTTACAGTAGTCAATTGTAAAATTAAAACCCTAGGTCCAAACTACACGCAGAGAGTGATTTGTGTGTGGATGAAACCCTCCAACTGCATGCATGAGCCTTCATGCTTGTGGTTGTGACAAAAAATGCATGTGTGATGCATGCAGCTAGAAACCAAAACCCTAAGCACATGCATGAGCTTGAGACTCTACAATATCATACATGTATGAACCAATCTATGTAACTTGGCCTCATACATATGCAATCCAAACCCAATGAAATAAGAATGATCATGTTGGTGTCCAAATGAGACCAAGGTCAATTGAACATATAGGCTTCCAAGGGTGTCCAATTTCTTGTTAGGGATGACCTATTCTTTTGTGCACCTCTAGGACTTAATTCAAAAATACAATTTCCCTTGTCCAAATTGATCACTTCAATAGTCAAAATTGGTCCTCCTGAAAGGAGGAATCTTGTCCCATGGTTGGAGTTTGTCATTGAGTTTCCAAATTAACAAAAGGGATTAATAAAAACATGATATAACACAACATAAACCAAGTCCATCATGAACAAGAAGGGGAATTTGCCTCGATGGAGTAAAAAACTTTAGGAGCTTGAAGGATGAGCTAAAGAGCTGCAAGGAATACAATAAAAAGTTCATTAGAAATAAAAAGGAGAAGGAAACGAAATATACAATGTTGTTACAAAACCTGTCATACACATAAGGGTTTTTTCAAGAAGCATCAACTTCTTGAGATATATGCAAATGTCTCATTGGAAAGTCCAAAAGAGGACCTTGTGAGGATGAAGTGAAAACAAACCATTTCATTTTGGTATTATGAAGGGGGACAATGAGAAGATATTGTCCCAACATACAACAAAAAATGAAGAACAATTCATGTGAACTCTGGGAACATGAACCAACAACTAGAAGCATTGAAGGAAGTAACTCAAATAGGAAGTGAAATGAGGGAGAATTCCCTTGAGATCCATGAAATGTTTAAAAGTACCTTATTGAACTATGTATAAGGGCATTGAAATTTTGAGATTGTTATAAACCTTGGGAAAGACTTCACCTAAAAGTTTTTGCACATGTTGGTGATGGACAATCTGAACTCCATCACTCAAGGGTTTGAGCTTTCTGTGGACTAATGGATGATGTGAAAAGGGAATTCATTGAATGAATTTATTTTTTTGGTTGACCACAAATTTTCTTGTTGGTTTTTTTCACTGACTTTGAGCATAACAATGCTTCTTTCTGTTGTTTTCATGTGCTGCTATTGTGGTGTTCTTATATTTTCATTTCTTTCTTCTTTACCTTTCTGGTTTGGTCTTGGTTATTTATAGGGTGTGGGAAAGTGTTAAAAAATTATATATTATAGAGAAATGGAACACATAAAATATATTGTAGAAATATAAACAAAGAAAAACACATAAAAAAAGAGAGACACAGATATACATGGTTCACCCAATTTGGACTATGTCCACAGAGAAACAACTAGTCCTTCCTTTTATATTATCCAACAAACTGGAGAGATACAATCTATTGTAGATCTGATGTAAGTCCCTCTTCGCTCTCACACAATATCCTTTCTCTATCTCACTCAGAATACAGATTTGTGTAGACGCAATACAAGTCCCTCATATATAGCGAGGGGTTGCCTTCTAGGGCAAAAAAACCTAAATTAAACATAACATCTACCGTCAAATCTCCCCCTAATGAACAGCCAAGATTGACTATTAAATTACAACTTTTTACAAGGCAATTTTACATCTATTTTTAGCTTCGAGGGCACTGCCCCTGATCCCTTGCAAGGGGGGGGGGGGGGGCTCTAAATAATCGTCGTCGTCCCCCCTTGGACTCCCCTGGTGGCGAACAATTACAGGAGACATTGTTGCCACATTATGAAATGGGGTCCTATGTAGCGATACCTCTTAATAAAGAAGATAATTAGGCTCCACACCCAATTATCTCCCACTTCGAGACTGATTATAGCAACTACATTGTTGCTTCATTTGCTGGACAATGACTCCACTTTGGACCTAGTTGTTTCTCATATTCGTCATCATACTTGAAGACCAATTGAAACTGAGCAGAATCTCAGTTTCTTCCTGGTTACAACATTTGTTGATATATCTGCAGGATTCTAGCTAGTGTGTATCTTTTCCAGCTTCAACTGTCCATCTTCCAACACTGATTGTGTGAAATGGTACTTGATCTGTATATGTTTAGTCTTGGAATGGAATACATAGTTCTTTGCAAGGTGTATGGCATTCTGGCTATCACTGTATAACCTTCCCAACTCTTAGTTCTTACCCAATTCATCCAGAAACCTTTGTAACCAAATCATTTCTTTGCTAGACTCTCTAGCAGCAACATACTCTACTTCAATTGTTGAGAGTGCAACAACACTTTGCAATTTTTATACCCAAGTAATAGTTGTTCCACCTAGATTAAACACATACCCTATGGTGCTCCTCCTGTTATCTCTATCACTTGCCATATCTGCATCAACATATCCATGTAGAGAAATTCTTGAACCACCAAATCATAATGCTTTATTTGTGGTACCTCTCAAATACATGAGAATCCACTTCACTTCCATCCAATATTCTTTTCATGAATTGTTCATGTACATGCTTACAACTCCCACTACATGTGCAATATCAAGCCTTGTGTAGACCATTGCACACATTAAGCTTCGAACTACTGATGCATATGGAACTTTAGACATATAAGCAATTTCTACTTGAGTCTTGGAACACACCTCCTTACTTAGTTTGAAATGGATAGTGAAAGGTATACTAATTGGTTTTGCATTCTTCATATTAAATATTTTAAACACCTTTTCTATGTATTCACTTTGAGACAATGTTAATTTTTTATTCTTCCTGTCTCTAGTTCTTCTCATACCAAGGATTTTTTTTGCAGCACCCAAATCCTTCATGGAAAATGAGTTCGGCAATTTTATTTTGAGCACATTTATTTCCTACATGTTAGAACCTCCAACAAGCATGTCATCTACATACAATAACAATATAATATAGCTGCCATAATTTTTCCTTTTAAGATAAACACAATGATCAAAGTGACATCTAGTATAATCTTATTCAGACATAAACCTATCAAATTTTAGATACCACTGCCTTGGATCTAGTTTCAAGTCACGCAATTTCTTCTTCAACCTGAACACTACTTTATCCTACCCTTTTACCTCATATCCTTGTGGATGCTGCATATATATCTCTTCCTCCAAATCCCCATAGAGAAAGGTTTTCTTTACATCTAACTGCTCAAGATGCAAATATTCAACTGCTACTAGACTTAAAATAGTTTTGATTGAAGTCATTTTAACAATAGGATAAAATATCTCATCAAAGTCTATACCCTTTTTCTGTGAAAACCCCTTCATCACAAGTCTAGCTTTATACCTTGTTCTACCTCCATCTTCTTCCTTCAAGCGGTAAACCCATTTATTTTGCAATGATGTTTTACCTGCAGGAAACCTAACTAAGTCCCAAGTCTCGTTATGTGCTAAGGAATCCATCTATTATTTTATGGCTTTCTCCCACTTCTTACTAGTTTCTACTTGCACTGCTTCTTCATAACATTTTGGTTCACCAGAATCAGTCAAACATACATAATATAATGAAGGAGAGTATCGTTCATGGGGTCTACTTATCTTGGTAGACATTCTAACACCACTTTTAGGCATTTGATGTGATTATTTCTCTTGTGGTTGTTGTTATTGTTCTCACCATTGATCATTCTGATTTTCACGCACCTTCACCTTTTCTGTGATCTCATCAAGCATTGTGTATTCTCTGTTTTCTTTTTCTTGTTTCTTTTCCTGCATTTGATCCTTATAGAAATCCTTTTCATTGAATATGACATCTCTTCCCCTAATGATTTTGTGCTTTTCATAATCATGGAAGTGATAACCAAAACCATTAAAACCATATCCAATAAAGGTACATTTCTTTGATTTTGCCTCAAGTTTTGTTCTATTTTATTTATTAATGTGTACAAAGGCTTCACAACAAAAACTCTTTAAAAATGAGTAGTTTACCTTTTTACGAGTCCATGCCCCCTCTAGAATACCACCATCCAAGGAACTTGAAGGCCCTTTGTTTATTAGATAAATAGCAATATCTACAGCATCTACCAAAAATTGTAAAGGCAATCCTTCATGAAGTCTCATGCACCTTGCAAGCTCCATGATTGTCCTATTTATCCTTTCTTACACACCATTTTCTTGTGGTGTTATTGGAACTTCCTTCTCTCTGCGAATTCCATTATCTGAACAATATCTATCAAACTCTTTGCTATAATATTCATCTCCATTGTCTGATCTGAGAAACTTCAACTTTTTTCCTGTCTTATTTTCAACCAAAGCTTTCCATTTCTTGAAAGTATCAAATACTTTAGATTTATTCCTAATACAATAAATCTAGGTTTTTCTAGTTGCATCATCAATAAAAGTAACATAGTAATGAGAGCCAGCGAGAGATGATACCTTAGCAGGTCCCTAGACATTTGTATGCACAAGATCTAATTTTTCACTCTTCTTTTCTTTCCCAACTCTAAGGAATCTAACTCTATTATGTTTTCCATAAACACAATTCTCACAAAATTTTAAATCAACATGCTTCAAACCTAGAAACAAATTTCTTGATTGAAGAATTTTCTCCCCTTCTCACTCATGTTCTCGAGCCTATGATGCCACAATGATGTATCTTCTCCTGTAGAGGTTAAAGCATTATAAGAATTATAAATACCATTGCATAAATACAATATACCAACCTTTTCTCCTTTTGTTATTACCAGGGATCCTTTAGTGACCTTCGAATTTTTATCTGTAAAAGTAGTTACTCAACATCCACCTCCCAATTGCCCTATTGAAATAAAAAAATTTCTTCAGATATGGAACATGCCTTACCTCCTTCAATAGCCATCTATTTCCATTTTTTTGTTTTATGAAAGCTTTACCCATTCTAATGGTTTTACAGGGTTTGTCATCACCCAATCAAACCTGTCCAAAATCTCCTTGAACATAATCATGAAAATGTTTCCTATCAGGTGTGGCATGGAATGAGGCCCCTGAATCTACCACCTAGACATCAATAATATTTTCTAATGAAATAATCAAAGCACCTTGCATCACATCACCTATCACATTCGCTTCATGATTGTTTTCTTGTTGTGCGTCTCCTTCTTTTCCCTTTCGAGACTTACAGTCTTTCTTCAGGTTTCCTTTCTTCCCACATTTCCAACACACTATCCTTGACTAACTGCGATATCCTGGGCTCTTTCCTCTTTCAATTTTTCTTCCCCTAGTCTCTCCAGTCAAAGCATTACCTGATGGGAGCTTTTCCATCACATTTCATTGCTAAGGATTGCACCAATAACATCATCAACTTTAAAGTACTAGATCTAGAGACAGAGTTACTAATGGCCATAACTAACCATTCCAAATTTCTAGCAATGAGCACAGAAATAACAGATACCTAACCTCATCATGAAAAGTTACCCCTACAAAACTTAACTCACTCGTAACTGTATTAAATTCATTTAAATTATCAGCAACAAGTCCACCTTCTGACATATTCATATTGAATAAACACTTCATAAGAAATAAATTATTTGAGGCAGAGGGATTTTCATATAATTTGTCCAATGTCAGCATTAAACCCTCTCTTATCATTTACTTTGAAATATTAAATGCTAAAAATATCACTAGGCAAAATCGTACTATTCCAAGTGCCTTTCTATCGATAATATCCCATTATGTGTCTGTCATACTCGTCAGCTTCTTTGTGTTTTTGCTCAATGGTAAGTAGAGATCTTTTTGATACAGAAAATATTCCATCTGCATCTTCCACAGCTAGTAGTTTTGGCCATTTAAATTTTCGACCCTAAACCTACCATCTTCCACCATTTCTCCCACTCGAACCAAGAACCCTTCTCTCCTATGAGTTTATCATCCAAATAGACCTTTGGCTCTGATACTAGTTGTTAGAAAATTATATATTACAGAGCAATGGAACACATAAAATATATTGTAGAAATATAAACAAATAAAAACACATAAAACAAGAGAGACACAGATATACGTGGTTCACCCAATTTGGGCTACGTCCACAGAGAAATAGTGAGTCGTTCCTTTCATATTATCTAGCAAACTGAAGAAATACAAGCTATAGTAGATCTGATGTAATTCCCTCTTCGCTCTCACACAATCTCCTCTCTCTGTCTCTCTCAAAATAAAGATCGGCATAGATGCAATACAATTCCCTCATATATAGCGAGTGGTTGCCTTCTAGGGAAAAAAACCTAAATTAAAGATAACTTCTACCGTCAGATATCTGCCTAATGAATGACCCAGATTCACTACGAAATTGCAACATTTTATAAGAAAATTTTACATCTATTTTTAGCTTCGAGGGTGCTTCCCCTAATCCCCCACCAAGGGGAGGCTACAAATAATCGTCGTCACCCTCCCTAGACATCCCTGGTGGTGAACAAATATGGGCAGCGTTGTTGCCACATTATGAACTAAGGTCCTATGTGGCGATACCTCTGAATAAAGAAGATAATCATGTTCCACACACAATGGAAAGAAAATAAAAAGTTCTCATGGATTAGAGCTAAATAAAATAGAACTGGAAGTGAAATACCCTGATTAAACCCTATACATCAGAAGAGTGAGAGTGGAAGGTAGAAGAAGGTGATGGAAAAACAAGGTGGACTTGGCTGGGCTCACATGAAAAAAATAGAGAGTGATGTGACAACTATGAAAATAAAATATGAAGGAAGTTTTCCTAGCCTTAATATTCTATGACATATGTGTGTGCTATATTTTTATGAATATGTCAATGATGATATGAATTTATATCATTCCATTCCATTATTGAGAGTCATCCAAGTGGAAATATGATTGATTATTTTACTTAAAAGAAAATGATGATTATATGAATGGCATGTTTAGGATAATAGGATGAGTTAATCCAATAAGATTCATTTTCATGTAAGGGATCTACTGAGCAAGTGTGACCTCTTATTGTTCATTATTATTATGGTCATATGCTTATGAAATTTATGTTCCATGTTGATATTATGTTTATGACAAGGAAACGTTGAATTTTGTATCAACAAGTATACTAATAACTAACTGGATTCATTAGTATTGAGTACTAGATTAGGGTTGAGAAATCACTTAGTGCATATAGTTTGGCTATTACCACCACCAAAGTACTAGCTAGCCACTTATATACTTGATGAATGAATATAAATACCTTAATAGAGGTGTGATGATACTAGAGTTGTGCTGATATTGGAGGTGTGATAGTAAATAATATTCCTATCAACAGAAGTCTACTTGAATGGTAGTTCCCACACTCATTGGGAGGCGTGTAAGAGCAGGGGATTTATTTACACCTGTAAGAAAATATTGAAGTGTAGTATATCATACACTAAGTACATCCCCTATAGGGAAAATTTTACGGGCTAATATTTGTAGATGGGCTAATTTTCCAAGGTTTTTCCAAAAACAAGATTCACCAAATCCCAGATTTTTCCTAAAAATGATTTGCCCAAATTTTATAAGAAAAAATATTTTACCTTAAAAATTGCCAAAATTTTTTAGAGACAATATAAAATCTCTAGAAGTTTGAATATTTTTACTAAAATATCACCAAGCATACTATAGTTTGCATACTATGGATTGGTAAGATTCACCAAGCTTCTAAACTTTAAGATAAATATCCATCCTAAAAATTTCCCCTCATCCCCTAGTGGTGAAACTACTCAATGAAGTTGGACTTAATGATAGAATTGTATGAAAATATTGCATGGAGTAGTATATCCACCAATGAGTGATTTTCATTGTAGAAAAACTACTCACTGAGATAGATTTGAAGATGAACTTTTGTAAACAATATGTGGGGCATATACAACACTCAGTGTTTTCTTTGGATGATAAACCAATCAATGCAGAAGCAAGTAGGAAGCCACAAAGATAAGTGCCAATTATTAGTTTAAAGAAATTTTTGTTTGAGTTGTGATTTAATGTGTTTTAAATATTTTATGATTGATCTCATAAGAATCATGTTTTTAGATTTAAGTGAACTAATGAACTTTCCAACATAAATATCTAATGTTGACTATCAATTAAGTAGTATCAACATGACAATATTATAATGCACAACAATTGCATAATGGAGTTGAAGACCTCAAAAACTAGGCCATTGTGGTGACATTGGAACCCTTTGATATGCATTGATTACCATGAGTTATTATATGAAGAATGTGTTGTGTTAGTAAAGAAAGGTAGATATTTTCCTTGGATACAAGGACTCTTCTTGTGTGAGGAAGCCTAGCCAAGGGATGGATTTCCTGAGGAACTAGGAAGTAGAGAAGGGGATGCCTAAATTGGGAAGGTGAGTAAATAAACGAAAGTAAAATCAAATTTCTCGAGCGACTGATGAAGCTGAGAAGGGGATTTCAGGATTTGGAAAGTGAACTAGTTTCGAAAATGTCATGTACAAACTCAGTGGGATCAGGCATACATTGTAGGTGTCCTAGGAAGTAATGATTTAAATTCGTTCCTTGAAGATAGTGAACAAAATAGTTGGACTTGATCATTCAAAACATTGGAAATATTGTTGATATAAAGAGTTGTAAGGATAGAGCTTGATTTTTGTGATATCCTTTTTTTTACAGAACAGTAAGGACAATCTTCTTTTAAGAGGCTAGGGTTTGGAGTGTCTTTGTGTTCTACCCCTTATTATTGTAATGTTTATTGTAATTATAATTCCAACATAGAATGACATGACTGGTTGGACCTATGATTAAAAATATTATTATTATTGTTATTATTAGTTTTATTTTTATTTAAAGAAACTAAAGGCTAGAAAACCTAACAAATCCTTAGTCTAAGGGAAGCTTGATGCATATCTTCTTTGCGTGAATCCATGACCCCTACCAATTGATTAAAAGACATGGTTATTGGTGGTGTGATGATAGATTACACTTGTTGCATGCATAATGGGTATCTATTACATGTTGTGAATAGGACCATACACACGCAAGGAGGGAGAAAGTGGCAAGCCGCCACGTGACACTTCGAAAAGGTGGGATTGGATAGAGGAAATCATGGATGTTTCATGTCAGGACATGAATGAAATGGAAGGGACACACTCATGGGTAGGCATGAATGAACTTAGGGAAAAAGGCAAGGAGATAGTGTTGGATGGAGAGAAGATAGAGATCACGGGTGGAGTGGAGAGAGAGGTTCTTGGGGATATAATTTTCAAACTCATTCTGATTCTTATCTCACTAGATTATATTGGTTCTATTATGTAATAGAATGAATTCAGGGTTGGTGTTTATTAGTAATAGTGGTGGTGGAGCATGGTACAATTGATTGGGGAAAATCTACATCTAATTATCGAGTTGTAACTTAGAGTTAGTGCTTGGAGACCTTGAGCATGTTCTTTGTGACTCTAGGTACCAATTCCTCTAGCTATGTTTGACACCTTGTCGTATAAGCCTATTTGGATGGTTTGAAGTTCAATAAGTGATCGAACTACTGGTGTGAACTTCCCTAATGAAAGAAATTCCTCAAACCTTGTATTTGACTCGAGGGTGGTCAACTGTAAGAAAGGTTGTAGTGTCGTTGGACTAAGGTTGGTAGAGAGTAAAAAACCCTCATTCAATTTCTGACTATATCAGACCATCAAGATAAGTGTTCTTTGATTATCCATGATAATATACAGATTGTAATATGGCTTATTGGAATTTATGAGAAATGATTAATCTTGTCCCATTTATATAAGGATGCATGATTCACTGTTTAATCAAGATTGGCCAGCTAACTTGTGTATTTTTTTGTGATGGTGAGTTTCTTGAGTTATGTGAATGCAATCTTTCTATTTTTTTTGTAGCTTATCTAATATGATCTTGATTGGTCATTTTATATCACTCAAGGCTAACCTATGACCTGAGTTTCTATTATTTATGTATGTTATAAGTTTGGGGAAGCTCACTGACATAATCGTAATAATCGGATACATCATTAAGAGTGAAACTTATATGTTGAGTGCATGGAATAACTTTGTCTCATGAATTTGATGATGATATATATATATGATATTGGTGTATATGTTGCTTTATATGTGTACATGGTGATGGTTTAACTTATGAATCTATGTGCCTATTAATATTCTCATGCTTTTTAGGGTTACTATGTAATAAATTATGCATGGTGACTTGATATGCTTCAGTTAACATTTTATGCACTATCAATGAAAGAATGCCATATTTTTATTATGTATAATGAGATGATATTTATATGTTTCCTTAATTAAGAGGGGGATGGAAGGCCTATGTGGTTGTTAATGTTTTACAGGTTTACATGGATATTTACACACTCTGAATGAATTCTTGATTTTCATGGTTAATTGTTACAGTGTGAGGATTCATTATTTGGAATGGTCATGAATTCTTAACTGATTAAGACCATGTAACATCTTTGTGTTGTAATAAATGTTTTACCAGTGTATATAATGGGGTCGGCTTGTGACCCGTTATGTTTTTAATGTGATAATCTTATGTTTGAAGTTACTAAGAAATATCGGCTACTATATGGATCATTTGATGCCTCTTATTAGGCTTGTTAATGGATTTATTCATTGCGTCTCCATCTTGGATGATTATCTGGGGTTTTGGATCTTGAATCAATATTTCATTCCCGTGGAATCAATGTTCTGGGGAACACTATATGTTGATGGATTTTTAGGCTAAGTCCCTCGAAATATCATAAAAATTATATGTATGAAGAACAATAGAGAACTTGGTCATATCTGGTTGAGGATACGTTATGAGAGAAATTTTGCATCCGGTCTAGATATAGTGTTGACCTAGCAGAAGTATAAAAAATTTAAGACATCCAGGCCAGATACAATGCTGGATTGGTAAATGTATATGGAAATTCCAGACATTTGTGTTGATATCCATTTGCAATTTGATGGAGAATCCAGATTCAATTTGACCTAGATATGTGCATGGATCAGACATCTATTATAATCTGGGTTGGGGCCCATTTTGGGTGCATGTTATGGTGCTTATAGACATAATTACCTTGTATATTGGTTGATGCATTCAATAGTCTAGGGAATCTAGTGATGAGTGTAGTGATTCCAAGCCAAGAGGCATGGATGTGGGTCTGGGCTCAAAGTTCATTACAGGTCCACATAGATCTTAAGGTATCTGGGGGTCTTGAGGTTTTATAGGTTTGCTAAGCATAAATTTCTTGTGGACCTAGATATCCCTTGGGGACATATATTCAAATGAAATAATGAATTTGCATAAAGTGGAATGGACCCTCTGGGACACACAAAGGAGATGAGGTGGCAAGTGCTACATATGTCAAGTAATGCTACATGGACACCACATGGATGGTGATGTAAGAATATTTTTGATGTGGCGCCTCTTTCGTGTGATGCATGGAAAGTAGAATTCATCCCTATTGGATGGTCAAAGTGTCCATTTTTTCATTACATGTGGCACTATTCGAGGACGCCATGTGGTAGGATGGGATCACCCTAACGTGAGTATGACGTCAATAAGATGCAATGGGAGTGGGTGATGCAGAAGTTAGGCTAGTGTGGCATGTATGATATATGTGCTAATACTTTTGTCGCACCACTTGGCTGGGATTGGGTGACACGTCGTCATGGACTATGGACACCCAATGACGTTGTAATTTTTATTGTAATGGGAGTCACGGAAGGACAGAATGTGCACGACAGGGATCATCCCTATCACTTTATATATTTATTTATGTCATGCCATGGAGGTTTTGAAAGCACAATGGCACATGTAGTTATGGCATGTTGACATGGTGGGAGATAGACTAGCCATGGGGGAATATGACAAGGTCACATAGGGACCATTCTTTCATGTGGTAATTCTTACTGATGTGGCAAGATTTAAAAGAGAGTAACTTTAAATGGGGATAATTTCCAATCTAGGATTCAGATTTAGGGAAAAATTATTTTAGAAGCATATGAAAGAGCATGATCTAATGGTGGTATCTAAGTTTGATTCTAAGAACTTTTGAGATTGAGGAATTTTATAACCCCATAGTTATAATGACACCATGGAGGTCAGGTTAGTTTTAAAGTATCACCTCTAATTAGCCTAGAAGAAACCAAGGGTGAGGGAGTGTTACATAAGAGAAATTTATTAAGAAGTTCAAACATATCCAACTATAAGTAAAGGAGACATTGAATATATCATAGGAAAGGTATAAGTCTAGGAATGATTAACATAGAACAAAAAATTCATTCAAGGTGGGAGACAAAGCATGGTTATAGTTGAATAGAGAGAGGCTATAGGATCCTAGTAAGAAAAGCAAGGCTTCACAATATGGTCCCTTTGAGATACTAGAAAATGTGGGAGAGGACATGTATAGACTAAATATACCCCCATAAATGCACATTCACATAGTTGTGAATGTGGAGAATATGTTGAGAATTTGAAACTCTATGAGCCTTCCATGTTATACCAAGAAAAGGAAAGGTCCTTCCTTCTATAAGGGATTTGGCACCAAATACTTAGGAAAAGTTGATATAGGATACCTTTTTTAGAAGATACCTAAAACTATAAGAAAATGGTAGCATGACACTTGGCATCTTGGGTTGAAAGGACAACATCCAAGCAAGGCTAAATGGTGCACCTGTGAGAACATAAATGAAAGGTTTTCTCACCTCATCAAATAGAGATTTTTGGGGAACAAATTCCTCCCAAGATAGGAAGGTAAAATCTAGATTGAATTATTATATTATCATCTTGTTGCTTTCAAATTAAAGAAAGTGGAGGAATTGAGAGCATTTTCGTCGGTGATTTCTAGTTTGGTGAATTGGTGTTTGAAGCCTTCCAAAAGTAGTTTGAGTCATTAAATGACATTCTTATGGGGAAAAAAATATAATTAAGAACCCACTAGTGCTATTAGACACTCATATACATTTCCAATCATGTAATAAATACCTCAAACAAATTTTGTATGAAAAAATTATGCCACACGGAAGTTGACCATCTTGCTTCGACAACCATGATTAAAAAAGATGTCATGTTAGCCCCATTACTCATGGAAAAGGGGCTAGCCATGTGACCATGTTGAACATGACTATAGAATGTTCATATTATAACTCCATTTAAGAGTTGAAGGAATTATACATAACTAGTTGTGGGTTAATGGGCTATGTTATAATCGAGCCACTAGGAGGAAAGGGGTTCCATTTTATTCAAATGCATTGTGTTCCATAAATGAGTAGAGTAATAAGAGTGGATGTACAAAGATAAAACAAACACGATTTGTGCATTATAGTATTCCATGGGCCACAACTCTCACCTTTTTGTACTTGCATTGATTTCCATTTAGAGAAAGAGAGAATGAAGCCACTTAACCTTCCACGAGGGTTTTCTCTCAAAAGGGTCTCCCATGTCACGTCTTTCCTTCTTATAGTTGTGAGTGATTTTATTTGTCTATTCTCTATTTTCCACATTTTACATATAGTATACATAAAAGAATAATTATGAATCCAGAAATATAAGGAAACATTAACCCTCATAGTATACATTTCATATCTACAAATATATTTTAGTAGATCCATTGTGATAAACTATGTGGTGGATTATCCATGGAATTTTATGTTTCAATGTCATAGTCTAACTCAAAAAATAAGATGAAATATAGGGGAAAATATCTACATTAATACTTAGGAGAAAAATGATCTAGATTTTGTGGTGAATTAAAAGACATATCTATGCCCCTAGGAAGTTGAATGCACCTAGTTGGCATTAAGCTTCATTATTCACATTTGTTTTATAAAGAAGCTTATGTAGGGCCCTAAATCATTAATTATTATAATTAAATATATGATAGGGCCTATAAAGGTAATCTAAGCATGGAAAACATAGGAGGAATCATCTAAGGTGAGAAAATATATTTAATAATTATGTTTGGGTAAATAAACAACTAGACACTAATAATTCAACCAAATTACGATTTGTAGAAAAAGATATGTACATTTATTAGTAATGAATGTGAATGATGATAGAATAGGGTAAATAGCGAGATATAGTTCAAATTTTAACAATGATATCCATAATAGGAAGAGATACACATAAGGATATCCATTGGAGACTCACACCAACTTTGATGTTGATTGGTATAATGATGCCAAATTTTCCACACATAAGTTTACATAATATTGTAGTGGTGGATGTAAGGAAACTAATCATATGGATAATATTAAGTGGATATCGCTATAGATTGGGTAGATTTTATATCATCTTGGACTATATTTGCCATCAATCCAAAGAGACAATGAATGTAGGGTATATCTTGAATTACTTTAAAGGCTAGGATCAAATCATTAACAATGTATTCTTTGACTTATTATCAAATATGGGCAACAATGCATTGAGCTTATTAGAGTGGGACATATAACTAGGAAAGAGATTTGGCACCTCAGTATTTCAGTCTAGTAAAGTAAAATCAACATAAAACCCTATGAGTTACACATTAGGAGAGGCATTGACCTTTATGATGTCTACTTCCATTTAATTTTAATGATGTGGCAGAGATGAAAAATAGAAGATAAACTCAAAGAATATAAGGAAGACCAACAATTTGTCAACAAATTTGACAATTGGTAATGATATTAATGTAGAGGAGAGACAAAAAGTAATGTAGTGACACCATGACTACATAGGTGCGAGAAATGAATGGTGAACGACAAATGAGAAGCAAGAGACTAGAATGGAAATGAAAATATTAGATAAAAAAAATATCTTAAATCATTAAGAGAACTTTCATAACGATGAACCACACTTTATGGTTCCAAACAAATCGAGAAAACATCTCCTATACGATTATTGTCAAAAAATTTCTCAATAATTCAATTATAAATCACACAAACCTAAATTCAAAAACTCTAAAATCACTAAATTACCAAAAATCACCAAAAACCATATAACTCCCCTAACAAACTATAACAAAAGATAAGATATCAAAAATTTCATTTTCATAATAATAACGCTTTACTAGGTAACAATTGTATTTTGACTTATACAAACTTAACTAATGAAATATGAAGTTTTGGTAAAATTTATTATTTTTATAATTAAAATTATTTTCCTAATTTTCTTTAATAATTCCATCGATTTATCCATTTTAAAATATAAGATATCATAGTTAAATAACATAATATAACTTTTAATTGTACTTCCAACCAGAAAAGTGCCAACCTTATCCAAAAAAGATGGTTGGTACCCTTTAAAAAACTACATTGAGAAAAGGACGTGCTCAATGCCTTGATTTGATCTTTTGGCGTTTTGTCTTCCATGGAAGACTTGGTTTTATTTTGTCCAAGAAAAAACATGAAGTCTCTCACCATGGAAGGAAACCAATGCTTTTGACTTTGTTTTATTTTGTTTAATATTTTTTCAAGGTAGAGTTTTGACAATTTTATTGTTCTATAATTTTCACGAACGTGCACAATTTGGGTGATATCCTTTTCGAATATGAAAGCTTTGGTTAATTATTGATATTTGTATTCATGAGATTGGAGATTTGTTAATTTTTCTTCATAATTTTTTTTTAATTATTGATTTTTTTGGGAGGATGATAGGTATATGTTTTATTATTAGTATAGATTTATTTTAATTATTTTGTTTAATATTTTTTCAAGGTAGAGTTTTGACTATTTTATTGTTCTATAATTTTCACGAACGTGTACAATTTGGGTGATATCTTTTTCGAATATGAAAGCTTTTGTTAATTATTGATATTTGTATTCATGAGATTGGAGATTTGTTAGTTTTTCTTCATATTTTTTTTTAATTATTGATTTTTTTGGGAGGATGATAGGTATATGTTTTATTATTAGTATAGATTTATTTTAATTATTTTGTTTAATATTTTTTCAAGGTAGAGTTTTGACTATTTTATTGCTTTATAATTTTCACGAATGTGCACAATTTGGGTGATATCCTTTTCGAATATGAAAGCTTTTGTTAATTATTGATATTTGTATTCATGAGATTGGAGATTTGTTAATTTTTCTTCATATTTTTTTTTAATTATTGATTTTTTTGTGAGGATGATGGGTATATGTTTTATTATTAGTATAGATTTATTTTAATTATTTTGTTTAATATTTTTTCAAGGTAGAGTTTTGACTATTTTATTGCTTTATAATTTTCACGAATGTGCACAATTTGGGTGATATCCTTTTCGAATATGAAAGCTTTTGTTAATTATTGATATTTGTATTCATGAGATTGGAGATTTGTTAATTTTTCTTCATATTTTTTTTTAATTATTGATTTTTTTGGGAGGATGATGGCAATGTTTTATTAATTAGTATAGATTTATTTTAAATTAGAAATTTGAAAGTGTGGAAAAAAATAAAATTAATTGAAATTTAAACATTTAACAAAAATGTTTGCACATTAGTAAATAATTTTGTCAACATTATTTAGATTTATGTGTGTATATATATAAATAACACTATCATGTGTAGTTTCCATTATTTAAAGTGTATTTTGAATGCATGAATAGATTAACACCCTAAACATTTTATTGGACACCTAATTATGAAAAATACAACAATTAAATTTATAATTTCGATAAATATTTGTTTGGTTCTAGAGAAAATTAACTAATAGTAAGAATCAAATTGTTTTAGCCATATTTTTTTTTCCAATTATTCTATGTATATCAAAATGCATGAATAGATTTAACACCTTAAACATCCCCTTGGACACATAAATTATAAAGAATACACAATTAAAGTTTACAATTTCAATAAATATTTGTTCGATTTAAATTATAAATAATACACAGTTAAATTTTACAATTCCAATAAATATTTGTTCGATTTTAGACAAAATTAATTCATAGTAAGACTACTTAAAATGTTTTAGCCATCTTTTTTTTCAATTATTTTATACAATATATACATATTTTGTTTTAAAACTATTACACTTTTTAAAAACCATTTATGATATATTCACTATTGACATTGAAATTTTTTACTTAACATGAGTATCGAAATATTTTATTTATGAACTACCTTCTTCATATTAATATTTTTTTTTATTATTGATATATTTTTAAATACATGTTGAATTACTTAACTGTAGACTAAAATTATCTTGTTTATGATGCACATTGAATTTTGTGTTATAACTAATATTGTTTTACTTGCTACATATCAATTTTAAATTAATAATTGAATGAGTTACATATCTCTTTGTTAGGGAGTAATTATGTTTTTTTCTCTTTTTTCATAACTTCTCTTATGTGGACATTGAAATATTTTATTTATGACTAAGAGTGAGACTGAAATATTTTCACCACATCTCCTCTATTATGTTGTAATATAAACAACAAAAAGAGTGCAATGCAAATGGGATTAATTATGTTTTATAATCCTTTTAATTAAAATACCCAACATATATATTCATTTTTGTTTGATATTATAGCTAAAATTGGTTTCTAGTTAGAGAATATTTTACTTTTACTTTAAAAAGGACACACCACAATTAGAGGTTGAGCATGGAAGGAATTACACATCCCCTTGTGCTAGGTTGTACAATGTGTCTCTAGATGCAATATTTTTTAAATTGTTTTAAGCATTTAGAGAAAAAAAACGTCTAATTAATTTTTGATAGAAAACATTATCCACAAAAATTTGCATACCTATCTGAGAGTTAATATATTCATGGATATCTCTAATCATGGATATTGTTGCACATCCTCATTCATCACCCCATATACATTGACAATAGTATATGTTATTGCAATATTTAATCTATTTTTAATGAAAATATATAGATGCATATAATGCTATAACATTTGCTATGTTTTGTAATAATAATAGCCATTAGTTGTAATTGTTTTTCTCGATCATCCCAATTGAAGTTGATTTTTAAATCGACGTTTCGAACCTACGACTAAGGTTCACCATCAAGAAACAAAAGTATGTGGAAAACTAATTCAACCTTGGTATGATAAATTGGAAATGTATTTTAGAGTTTAAATGAAAAATTTAGCCGACATTGAGATGATTACGAAAAGTTTTATTAAGATATTATTAGAAATGAGAGATATGTTAAAATAATAAAAAAATGTCAATAATAGAAACATAATGTATTTGCATTATATAATAATTATGTTTATATAAAATTTATTAATTGAAGAATCAATTTTATATTCATGACAAAAAAATGTATATATTAATATAATAAATAAAATATTTATGAGAATTTGGAATAATTTGAGAGAAATGTTGAGGATGAAATTCATAAGATGATGAGATATATAACCTAATTAATAGATATATTAATATTTTATTAAAAAATAACAATTTTATTTTTTTCTCATGAATAGTTAATGAATTTGGAATCTAACATATATATATATATATATGGGATTAGAGTCAAAAAGAGTAGGTAAAAATAATTAAAGAGATAATGATGAAAAGAAAAATAAGTTAGAGTGTTAAAAGTTTTGGATTTGGAAGTCAATATAGGGATCCAATTTTTTCTTATGCCCCAATCCTCATCCCTCTTTACATTTTTAGGATGTTTATTGATTTTAATGACTTCATGGAAATAATGGTAAATTTTGGCAAAGATATGAATATCTTCAATCTATATTCATGAGAATATTTGACATCCTTAAAAGGGATTGAGCTAGACTAAAATATTTATCATCCCTAAAATTTCAATTTCCTATTAATTTTCTCCATTTTCAAATTAGGTAAACCTAAAATCATAAAATTATAGTGAATTCACTAAATAATGAATGAGTTGTATAAACTAACTCTCCTTTTTTTTTATTTATATATGTATGTAATATAAATATAATTATCATTCATTTAAAATTATATATATATATATAATATATATATATATATATATATATATATATATAGATATATATATTTTACAAGATAATTTCTTTAATTAAAATTTAATAATCGATGAGTAAAGCTTCATTCATCCCATTTATATGGAAGCAATATAGCAACTTGAGATATCTCAAGGATTAAGTCTGGCTATGATGTTTCTTTCGCAAAGACTCAATCTCCTACCATTTTCTTCCTAGTCAAACTAATCCAGCATAAACTTCTCATTCTTATAGAAAAATCTGAAATCAAATAGAATGCTACCCATAATTTATGGATTAAACAAACCCATAACAAAGGTAATCAGATTCCTAATGTGTCTTTTAGGATGAACATAAAGAAGATGTTGAGATTCTTCTCATTTTAGGATGGTAATATATGATTTGGATTATTGTGATTTCTATGAAATTGCATGGAACTCAAAACATTTCTCAGTACTTTAGCCAATATTTTCGCTTGAATTTATATAAAATGTTTTATACTTACCAATTCTATGAACCTCCACCTTAATTGGATTCTTAGAGAGGTGGGGCAATAATAATGTTACATGGAAACTTGGGTTTCAATATGGAAAAGCTAAAAATTGTCACTATCAATTTTGGTTAAGAGTGGTAAGGTTCTAAAAAAGAAAAACATTTCTCAGTACTTTAGCTAATATTTTCGCTTGAATTTATATAAAATGTTTTATACTTACCAATCCTATGAACCTCCACCTTAATTGGATTCCTAGAGAGGTGGGGCAATAATAATGTTACATTTTTAAAAGGAAACTTGGATTTCAAGATGGAAAAGCTAAAAATTGTCACTATCAATTTAGGTTAAGAGTTGTAAGGTTCCAAAAAAGCAAAACATTTCTCAATACTTTAGCCAATATTTTCGCTTGAATTTATATAAAATGTTTTATACTTACCAATCCTATGAACCTCCACCTTAATTGGATTCCTAGAGATGTGGGGCAATAATAATGTTACATTTTTAAAAGGAAACTTGGGTTTCAAGATGGAAAAGCTAAAAATTGTCACTATCAATTTAGGTTAAGAGTTGTAAGGTTCCAAAAAAGCAAAACATTTCTCAGTACTTCAGCCAATATTTTCGCTTGAATTTATATAAATTGTTTTATACTTACCAATCCTATGAACCTCCACCTTAATTGGATTCCTAGAGAGGTGGGGCAATAATAATGTTACATTTTTAAAAGGAAACTTGGGTTTCAAGATAGAAAAGCTAAAAATTGTCACTATCAATTTAGGTTAAGAGTTGTAAGGTTACAAAAAAGCCACTAGACAAAATAACACTATTTTGAACATTAACTCATTTTTCATATACAAATTACTTTTTCATGTAATGTTTCATATCTAGAAACATACCATGTCAATTTTTCACCACATTCATCACCACAGTGATCACATGCTACATCAATAAACTATTTCAATGAGCATTTTCTATTCGTTAAGTGGAAAGAATGTATTTACTTTATATAGTGACATATAGGTATGCTATTTAGCTCATTTCTGTAAGTGGAGATAGCAAAGTTTTGGATTCCATAAAATTTTAGAAAATGATTGTGATATCTCTTGAGTTGGAGTTTATATTGTAAATTTGTATATGGTTAAGTGTAAACATTTCTTTAATTTTGAAGACCTATTTGGAAATAGTTTATCAATATTATATTACTAATAAATATAAAATATAAATTTTGATTATTGTGTTGTTAATCAAATAAAGAAATATAGAAATTAATTTTGAAGATACACCTAGCTCAAAGAGATAAGGCTGCAAGTTAATGTTGGATATTGATTACCCCTATTCATTAAGTCCTTGGCATCCGATCTAAATGATCATATTATTAATGCTTCAAGAAATGATTGATCAATAACTTCCCTTAAAGACGAGTTGTTTTCTTTGAGAGTGGTGGAGTGGAGCTCCTAAATGGACTTGTAACTACCTATCACATGTTGGATGAGGTGGAGGTAGTTACCAACTACCAATTGTTTTGGTAACGGGTATCATATTTTGTCTTTTTCTAGAAAAAAGTCACACAGTGCTAAACTAGTGAGAGGAAAAAGGTGACAATATAGTTATAGAAACAAAATTTGCATACTAAGTGCTTGGGAAGACCCTTTTTGGAAAAGGTGTCAATGTTGGGAGGAGTTGGTTAGCTCTAGTTTTAATTTCCATATTATCAATCTCAAGTTCATAGCTCAAACTCTTTGAATTATTATGAATTAATATTGTTCTTAAGTATTTATTTTTGGTTATGCAAGCACAAGAATTGAAACAAAATGCTAGAGATAATAAAAGGAAAAAATGAAAGTTTACCTGGGGAAACATTGGAATTTCTTGGAATTTCTCTTGCATTTAGAACAATGAAAACATTACAAACTAAAGAAGATATTTTTTAATTGGTTAAGTTGTTGTTTGAGGTATGTCAATATACTTAAATTTTGCAAAGCAAGCATGTTCTAGTATCTATGAATCAAGTATGTTAAATAGTGTGTAAGATTAAATAGAAGGGAAGGTAGTTAGAAAATGCTAGTTTCTTTTATCTTTGTGTGCGCACATGTGTGCATGCAACAATTGAAGTAAAATACAAGTACAAATTTTATTTTGAGGTTGAAAAGACAAGTAGTATAACTCTAGAAGTTGAAAACATAATCTCTAATAAAAGATATTAGGATAAGACCATTGTGGAAGTTAAATTTTTGTAAAGGTTAACTAATTCCTATGGAAAGGACTAAAGGAAAACAAAGACACAGTGGAGCTTAATTAATAATAGTGAGTACATGTATTAGATTGCTTGAACAACACCATAATTACGAAGTATAAGATTCAGATAAATCATTCTTGAAGATGGCCTCGTGAAAGAAAATAAGTTATGATTGAATTGTACATGTAATGTACAAAAGGGACGAAAATACCTGAGAAAACTTAGTATTAACCGAGAAATAAGAACAACCATACTAATTTTTTTTTTATGAAAAGATAGTTGAAATATATAGATGCATTAAACATTTCACATGATTAGTATAGGAACCTCATAAAATAGGGTCAAAAGTATAAAAAAATTTAAAGAAACAAACCTAGCCATCAAATTGAAGAGGTCAACATATAATGCTTTTATCGACAAATGATAAACTACTAAGATTGTAGTGTTAGTCAAGAATGACCATAACAATAGCAAATAAATTAAAATTGATAAATGCTTTGGGTTAAAATTATCCTTAATAAAAATACACACTAGGCATAGAATCCTATGGATTATAAACTTCCTAATAGAAAGTAACATTGAGACATCAATATATGAACTAGAGATAAAAGATAGAAAACTATGGCATCTTGTCGTTGAACACATAGTTATGTAAAAGTCGAGAAGTAACCATGGGGTTTAGGGACACCCAACTTGAAAAAAGGAAGTTGAGCATCCTGTGCTTAGGGAAACAGTTCTAGAATGAAACTTTCAAAGGAAAAACTTCCAAAATACCTCTGTGAATTTATATATTGCCTACAAGTAACCAAAGAACAAAGGTCTTG